>JAJOZX010009092.1:125000-171372 GCA_023014485.1 Bathynomus jamesi
GAAACTATCCACGTCCACGTACACTGTACGCGACTCGCTTAGGTTTGCCATTGCAAAACAGGACGCTTTTCCCTCAGTTATTTATATAAGAAAAAAAAGACGTTTTCGCGTATGAAAGGATTCTATATAGTTATATTTAACAAATATCAACCAAATATTTCACCGTTCAACCAAATTATTTAAAAAAAATAAGTTCCATTATTAATTTATCTATTTCCTTTTTCGCATGACAGAAAATTTCTACATTTCGTTATGTTTAATCTCCTTAGATTTTCAAGAAATTTTTCATATAATATTGTCGGATTGGTAGAACTATTTCCGTAGATTTTATTTAAATTTTATATATTGTAATTTATATTTACGCATTGATTTTTATTTCACTTCTTAAGTAGAGAGAGAGAGTTGGCCTTTCTAAACGTCTTTCATTAAGACGTTTATATACGGCTTATTACATCTTCATAGAATTACGTAAGTATATTTCCAATGATTTTTCGTTCCGTGATTTAAGGTTTTTGCGTTACGTATAATTCAAGTTTAGATAAAATTTCTATAAAACTTAAACGAATAAACCTTCATATAACTTACGTTTCTGCCCAACGTACAAATATCTTCAGGTTATATTTAGCATTTTTCATTATTTACCTCACTTACATATGTTTTTAAACGGACTTATATTTTTATTTATACCCTATTTTACCATTTCTTAAAACTGTACATTCTCTTACTGGACTCGAAATGCATATTTTAGATAACTTATCAACTTAATGGAAATTTATATAATAATAATAATAGTAATAATAATAATAATAATAATAATAATATTTTAAATGTAGGGTAGTTAGTAGCCCCCTCCGCCCCCCAACTATATTGCGTTTTTCAACAGAATATGCAACCTATATAAAAAGAAATGGAAAATGAGAAACAAAGCGCAAAGATTTACATTTTTTTATTATATAAAGTTAACAAAATAAATAAATGTTTAAGAACTATATTAAAAAATAAAAATACCTTTAGAATTCTAAGATATCACAGTCATTCCATCACGTTATACGGACATTTTAAGTTATTCTAAGTGATAATATACATTAGTATATTCAATTATAGGCTAATTGGTGTATTAAATTGCAGGTCACATCATTTAGAATATTTTAATTATTCTTCTATATATATATACACAGTATATATATATATATATATATATATATATATATATATATATATATATATATAATTTAAATAATTTAAATTATTTAATAATTAATCATAAAATCACAATTAAGGCACTCGTAATGTTTTTACAAATATAAAATTGTAAAAAAAAATAAAATAATCTTTTGATTGCTTAAAATTTCTCTTTTGATTTTCACGTTTTAAAAAAACAAATTCTCACTTTTTTCTTCAAAACCATTTTTAAAAGTTTTTTCAAAGACTTTGGATTTATTTTGGAAATGTTCTTTCTTGAATTAGGCCGACCATGGTCTCCAGACGGGGCTTCCTTGGGGTACCTCTACCTTGATTCCCGTAGAAGATCGAGGGCTGAAGTTCAAAGGCTCGTTGTTGGAATTCATTACTGGAGAAGAAGGAGGTTTGGTGGGTGGGGAACTTGAGGTGGGTTGAGGTAGATGGTTGACGGTCTTTGTTGAAGGTGGTGGAGGTGGAGGAGGCTGAGTATGGAGGGGCTGAGTGTGCGGTGGTTGAGAATGAGGTGGTTGTGCGGTGGAGTACGTACTGGTTGAGTAAACAACTGGGGGTGACGTTGTCTGAGATTTCATGGTGAGAGGCAAAGGGTGAGGAGAGCTCGCGGCAGGGAGCGCTGTCGAAGGCTTCATTTCGGGGCTTGCCGGTGGTGTATACACTTTTTGTACGCTGACTGGTACGATTGTTGGCGGAGAGATGGGCGAAGTCATGGGCGAGACGCCCGTAATTGGTGGTGGGACGATTTTATCCAACTGCGACATCCACTGACCCAAGTGGTTCAAAAGACGAGCGGAGACGTGCATGTCGACGCCGGGAACCGCTTGTACAAATCGTCGAACCTCCGCCGCGCAGTGACCAAATCCAGCGCGGAATTTTTCGTGGGCGTGATTCTGGGCGGGAATGGCGAGGGCGTGATGCTGCTTCAATTTTTTCAAGTGTCTGACGGTGAGTTCGAGGACGTCGGCCTTCTCGAGCTTGGTGATGCTTTCTCCTTCGCTCTGAAGTGCTCCCACCATCAAGTCTTTGAGTTCGTCGAGACACTTGTTGATGCGCGCCCTTCGCTTCCTCTCCAACATGGGCTTCATCACTTTCCGGTATTGGTAAGTGCGGGACATGGGCTCACTTCCTCCACATTGACTTCGTATGTGGCCATCGCTAAAATTAATAATGATACCACACTCGAACAAGGCACTGAAGGTACGAGTCAAGTTTTACAACAACACGCGCAAAGAGCGTTTGTGAAAATATAAATCGTGACTCCAAAACTCCACTATAAATATGCTCTGTCGAAACGCGTTGCCAATTACTCCATTTCAATCAAGAGTACGAATTATCTAATATCATACAAAATTTCTCTTTGTTTTTGGATAAAAATAGGTAGAATAAGTAACATAACTTTACTAAATGCAGACCTATTAAATATTTAAAAAAAAAATATATTTATTAAAGAAAATTACTAAGAAAATAATTGTGAAGCGGTATTAGGCAACTGTGTTAAGGAATGTATTTGCATCGTGGGAAAAGCCTCGTTCCCACACCACTCGTCTGGACCCACACCTGCAGCCATCCTCGTGCCGTCATTGCCACCTCCCCGCTCACGAGCATGCTTCCCCCCCCCTCCAACCCCCAACACACGCTCGAAGTGGGGCAATATATCACGAAGTAACAGTTAAGCATCATTTGTAGAAAGTCCTTCAACAAATGTCTTAAGAAATACCCATAAAAGCCACGATAACATTAAAGAATAAGAAGAGCCAATGGTCGTTACATCATCAATTCCAGTATCGTACAATTTTTAGAGAAATATCGTTGTATTCAACGCGAGATGTCGTGATGTCACAAGGAAGTATTTTTTTTTTTTATGAAGCGGATTAACCCACGTTTCTTTTTATGTTTATTTTAATGTCCCTCAACAAACACAAGACAAAATTTTAGAAAATGTAAATTGCCCCAAGCATTCGCGACACAAATAAGTTTTTTTTAATTATCACACTTTCAAACATATGATATTCATATCATTATGTACTATATTATATTTGTGTGTGGTGTGTGTGTGTGTGTGTGTCCATCTCCAAATACAATGTGTGTTTACACAAATTCAAAGAACATTTTTTAACATTTAATTAATGTGGTACAAATCCAATAATGCAATTTATTTATGACATACAGACGAAAACGGGACTTCATTAAGATAAATGTCCCTAAAATCTAATTTCTCATATATATATACAGTATATATATATATATATATATATATAATATATGGGATGAAATTTCACAATCAAACACGTGAAATGAATGAATGAATATATATATATATATATATATATATATATATATATATATATAACCTCGTTAACCTTGTTGCTGTTCCGTGCGATGGTCTCTCTTCACATGAAGGTCAAAGCTGGTGGCCTCGCCTCTAGGTCTGGCTTGGTGGAGGAGCGAGTTGCTTTCTTGCGCTCTCCACCGTACATAACCAGGTACACCAGGCTCATCTGGCACCGTCCTGAGCCAGGCAGCTAGTCTTCTCTTGAGGACTTCAACGTTGACCCCTGTAACGTTTCTGAGGTCCTTTGGAAGCTGGTTAAAATGTCTTGGCTCCCCTGGAAACCAAGCTATTTTCCTTCAGTGTTGAGGAGGTTCGTTGTCGGGGCTTTAATTTGGGAACACTATACATTTTGCCTTTCCTATTTTCCAGCGTTGTTTGGATGGTAATTGGGTTTAGTATGAGGTTTGGTACCAGTTTTTCGGTCATTTTCCATATGTAGATTATGGTACACCTCTCTCTTCTTCTTTTCAGAGAGTACAGATTTGGTTTACGTAGTCTTTCCCAGTAGTTGAGCTCTTTGCAGCCATCAATCTTTGCTGTGAAATGTCTCTGAGTTTCTTCTAGTCTATTAGTTTCTTCCTTTTTATATGGGGACGTCAAGACTGAGCAGTATTCAAGTATATATATATATATGATGCAAACCACAAGGAAAAAGAAAAATGATTTCAAGGCCTTTCGTATATTAAGAAGTACACTTCGTCAGGGAATGACGAGGTGTACTTCTGAATACACGAAAGGCCTTGGAATAATTGTTCTTTTTCCTCGTGAGTTTGTATCATTCATTCATTTCACGTGTTTAATTGCGAAATTCATATATATATATAATTATATTTATATATATATATATACAGGGCGTCCCAAAAAATGTATACACACTTTAAATAATTATAAAGGCAGTGTTTATTAAAATACATTTCATTTTCAAAATGTAATAGAATCTACAGACATTATTTAATTGTTTTGTCAACGCCTGTTTTCAAACTGACGTCCGTTCTGGTCCAGGCACTGCTGATAACGCGAAGCAATGGAATCGCAAACATCACGAAACATTTCGTTTGGTATTTGTGTGCATTCTCGTTCAATGGCTGCTCTCAATTCAGCGACTGTTGCAGGTTTTATAGCGTAGACTTTGTCTTTTAAGTATCCCCATAAAAAAAGTCTAGTGGTGTGAGGTCTGGTGAACGTGGAGGGTATTCTACGAAACCCCTTCGTCCAATCCACATCCACATCGTGCCAAGTACCACTCGCAATACTCCACTCTTCGGTCTGGATCATCTTCATTAATAGCATGGACTAATCTTGGAATGTAACTTTTCCATTGACAGCGCTTCAAAATGCGTTGGACAGACGATTCTGAAATTCCTACCTCACGACTCGCTTGCCGCACAGATTTTCTTGGACTTTGGTGATACGTTTCCAATACTCTTTCTTGCTTTGTGGGGCTTGTCGATGTCCGTGGTCTTCCGGAACGCTTCTTGTGGACATTCTGAACAGTTCCATCGGCTTCAAACTTATCTCTAATTCGAGTGATGGTAAGTCGCGTTGGTGGATCTGTTTGAAACTCCCTCCTAAACTGTCTTTGCACTTCAACTGCGTTTTCACACTTCCAGTAGCATTTTAGAATGAATTTCCTTTGTTCAAAGCTTAGTCTGACTGCCATTATTAATTCTAATGGGTTTAACTTGGAAAGAAAGAAACATCAATTGAGCTATCAGCTGTTAAAGTGTGTATACATTTTTTTGGGACGCCCTGTATATATTTTTTTTTAATTGGGGTTGTTTAACCTCCTTCGCAACATCTAAGGTCATATGACGGAGGGGACCTACAGCTTTACGTGGGATCCGAACCATGGGTCGCTACATAATTGGGCGCAGAGGACGGTCTCCCATCCAACTACTACCCAGACCCAATGTCGCTTAACTTCGCTGATCTCCGGGAAGCAGTGTTACGACATTGGCCACGACGTAGCCCATATATATATATATATATATAATATATATATAAAACCTTAGTTAACCTTGGCCCGAATCGTTCATTCTGAAGAAGATCACGCTTGCCTCGGTGGTGTAGTGGTTAGCATAGCTGACTACGAATCCACCGGCCACATTTTGAAACCCGGTGACGGCAGGCGGCGTGCAGCAAAGCCAGATGTTCCTCATTCTACACAAAAAAACTGGTTGATAGATAAATGGGTACCCTGGGTAGCCTAGTGGTTAAGACGCTGCGCTGCTCATCGGGAGGTCGTGAGATCGAATCCCGGCAAGGACTTTGTAATTTCTGACCGCCCGTGGTGGGCCGTGGTTCGGATTCTACGTTAAACTGTAGGTCTAACGTGGAGCAACAAGCTTGACTTTCGTCAGAATGAACAATTCGGGCGGAAGCAAAACCAAGGTGTGTATATATATATATATAAATATATAAAATGTTATTTCTTTATTAGCGTATAGTCCTTTTTTGCATTTGTTTTTAAATTTATTGTTCAATGAAATAATTAGTTATCTCGTTGATTACCTTCATGGATACTGTACCCTTTTTTAAAGGTGGAGTAGAGGTGAGAGGGTTGTCTCCTGTTAATAAACATTACTAGTGTCATTACCATTATTATTATCATATATATATACCTTTAGTAACCTTTGGTTAGCTTCCGCCCGAATTGTTCATTCTGACGAAGGTCAAGCTTTTCACTCCACCTTAGACCTACAGTTTAACGTGGAATCCGAACCACGCCCCATCAGCAGCCCAGCGTCTTAACCACTAGGTCACCTAGGGTACCCATTTATCTACCAACCACTTTCTTTTATTGTATGGAAGGATGAACAGCTGGGTTTTGCTGCGCGCCGGCTGCCGTCGGGTCTCGAACCCGGGGCCGATGGATTCGTAGTCAGCGACGCTAACCACTACACCACGCACACGTTGGTATATATTTTTAGGTGTTTAAAGTCTATTATTGTTATCGTTTATTACCTTCAAGAATAGGGTACTATTTTATAGGATCTCTATCCTGCCAACAAAGCTTAGCCTTTTCATATATATATATATATATATATATATATATATTATATATATATATATATATATATATATATATATATATATATATATATATATATATGATACACACAGACCGTGCATGGAACAAGGAACTCTTCTAGGAAAATTAAATCCACTATAGTCCAAATAAGTAATGGTAAATGACAAACACTATAGTTTTTTCTTTTTCATGATGTTAGCCCGACGTGGGCAACGGGCCACTCGCAAAGAGGTCCCAAAAATATAGCTTCCCTCACCAGTGTTTGTCATTTACCATTACTTATTTGGACTATAGTGGATTTAATTTTCCCAGACGAGTTCTTTGTTCCATGCATGGTCTGTGTGTATCATGAAAAACCTCAGGGAACCATTCTGAGTTCACTCCCATATATATATATATATATATATACGTATATATATATATATATATATATATATATATATATATATATATATATAAAACCTTTGGTTACCTTTGGTTAGCTTCCGCCCGAATTGTTCATTCTGACGACGGTCAAGCTTTTCATTCCACCTTAGACCTACAGTTTAACGTGGAATCCGAACCACGCCCCCACCAGCAGCCCAGCGTCTTAACCACGGCCACCCAGGGTACCCATTTATTTACCAACCTCTTTCTTTATTGTGTGGAAAGATGAACAGCTGGGTTATGCTGCGCGCCGGCTGCCGTCACCGGGTCTCGAACCCGGGGCCGATGGATTCGTAGTCAGCGACGCTAACCACTCACCACCGAGGCGCACATATATATATATATATATATATATATATATATATATATATATATATATTGTAACACAAATTTAAATTGTTACGTGAGAACGCCAGATCTTAAAAAAAATCATTATCTCTTCATAAAAGGAGTTCTTGAATTAACTTTTTTTTCCGAAAAGATTTGAAACTAAAAATTTTAAACCCTTATCGCTCTTATCTTATCCTCTTGATGCTACTTCAGCCCTTGATTATAATAACTCAAACAGATTAGCTACAGAAATATTTAACACCATAGAGAACGTTCGGCATATGAAAACACATATATTATACTATATTATATTTTTTATATATATATATATCTTTCAAATGTTTCGTGCGATGATTCTTCATTTCATGAAGGTCAAGCTTGCGCCCCTCCTCTCGAGTTGGCCTGGTAAAGTAGTGAGTTGGTTTCTTGTACTCTCCACCTCACATAGCCAGGTACGCCCGGCCCATCGGGGATTGTTCTAAGCCAGGCGTCCAATCTTCTTCTGAAGATGTCCACCGCAACACCACTCGTGTTCCTTAGGTCTTTCGACAGCTGATTAAACAGTCTTGGTCCTCTTGCAACAAACTATTTTCTTTCAGAGTTAAGGATGTTCCCTGTCTAGCCTTTAATTTGGGAATACGACACAGTCTTCCTTTTCTACTTTCCACCGTTGTTTGGGGAATTACACGGTTGAGAGTAAGACTAGGAACTAGTTTCTCCATTATTTTCCAAGTGTAAATAATGGTGTGTGTCTCTCTTCTCCTTTCCAGTGAATATAGCTTTAATTCGCGTAACCTTTCCCAGTAATTTTGTTCTTTGCACCCCTTGATCTTGGCTGTGAAGCTTCTCTGAATCCCTTCTAGCTGTCTAATGTTTTCTTTTTTATATGGGCATGTTAGGAGCGAGCAGTATTCCAATTTGGTTATGATCAATGTTTTCAGTAGAGGAATCATTATATTCCTATCCCATCGTTTAAAGGTTCTTAGTATCTGCCCAGTTATTTTCTTTGCTCTGTTTACTGCTATCTTATTTTGTGTTTCAAATTTCGCATCATCAGTCATTACAACCCCTAAATCTTTCGCTTTAGAATTTCTCTGAATTTCCTGTCCATTTGGGATAAATATTCGATGAATTTTAGGTCCTCTTTTCCGTACCGTAACAGCTGAAATTTATCAGTGTTAAATTTCATATTGCTGTCTTCCGTCCACTTGTAGAGTTACACTCGTGAGGAAAAGGCCTCCTGCCTTTTCTTCAAGAGTGTAACTCGCTTTCATATTAGCCACTGCGTGTTATTCTACCTATAACAAAAAAAAAAGGTCTCAAAACAAGACATCAGTCTGAAATTTGTTTTAGTTCTAATTTATTAATTTTGTAAATTTAATTTAAAATAAATTTTCCTATGAGACCGGACTTATGGGACACCCTGTATACTTCCTACGAAAATAATTCTCTGAATGAATGCGAATTCTATTTATAGTTTTATATGTATATATATTTTTTTTTGCATATTCATAATTTTTCCTTTCATATTTTTTAATGAATTCAGTTGATTCGCATGAGTAAGCATCACTCACATTGTATATTAATCATATATACGCGATAAAATAATGAGTCATCATATCAAAGGTAAAATACATTTATTTCACGACAATTGGGTTCTCGCGTGACTAGAGAGATTTCTAATTGATTTCATCTTATGCTCTTTAGTATTATTATTACTTTATTATTATTGTTATTATTATTACAGAGAGAGAGAGAGAGAGAGAGAGAGAGAGAGAGAGAGAGAGAGAGAGAGAATTTTTATTCTGAAACTTCGTTTTTTTATACTTATTTTAGCGACTTTTTACATCAATGTATTGCGTAGAATTTACTTTTCTTTCAGGCAATTTTCACATTTCGTCCAACTTAATCTGGAGAACTGAGTTACTCTTAATTTTGGCCAGGAAAAATAACACTGCCCAACACCAGGTTTTCGAGCAATCAAATACAGATATTTTGGAGATATCGCATTTTGGCAGGGTAATGCCCAATTTTTTTCTTTTCAAAAAATAAGTTTTTACATATTCAGAATCAGCATGGAAAAGTAAACAATTGTGCAGGGAGTGAACTTTAATATACAATGGTAATATTGACACATAAAGTGATTAAAAGTGTTTGAATAAGCAAAAAAGTGAATCCATATTAAAGCAGATCATGACGTCACGCTCACACCTGGGGAAATCACAGATACCCAAGATTTTAATATGTTGTACATGACCTTTAGATTTAATGCACAGATTTGCGTATTCCACAGATAAAATTTTAACAGCAAAACAGCTGTTAACAGGTCTCAAAAATCATCAATTTTGATAAGCGCCCTTCATGGATCACCCAAAATAGGCATATTGCATTGCACGAAAACCTGATGTGATGGACAAAATCTAAGGTGATTTTTGAAATCAGCACATCAATATTATCCAGAAACAGGTCTTAGAATTAAATCAGCAGCAAAAAAATTTTTTTTTGTTGGGCAGTGTAATTACTGTACCTAGTCCTCCACCCCTTCCATCCTTCCCTATTCCCATTTCTATACCTTGCAATTACAGTTACATGAACTTACATCCCACATCATTATTTTTAAATTGCAAAGTGTAAGAAGGGACAAAATTGCAAACTTTTCAAGACGAAGATGTATTCTAAGTTTTTTTTTATGCTTGAAAGAGGGGCCAAGGGCGAACACGCTCGCATAAACGCCCCACCCCCCAAAAGGAAAAGAAGAGCCAAAATCAAGGTCCAAAGTTTTAATGCCTGGACACTTTGCGTTTGAAAGATTGAAGGTCATAGACAGAGGGAAAGATGGACTGAAGAAGGTTGTGCCAGAGTTGACCCGTTAAGTAGATGAAAAATTGAGGTTATACAATAATTTTTGAAATCTTTAAAAGAAATTAGAGTCGGATAATTAATTAACGAATGGTTACGAGCCATTTGCGTTGACATTTTCTTTTCTTTCATATTTTCTTTGGTCCTTGAAATTTTAGGAAAATGTCCATTTGCGCCTTGCGATCGATCGGCTGGGCATTCCTACCCTATAGACAATATAAACAATTTGAACTGAGGTAAGTTACGTCGTGACCACATCGCAATACCGCTTCTCGTTAGATCAGCGATTTAGGGATGTTGGGTCTGTTCAACGATTGAATGAGTGACCGTCCTCCACGTTCAGATGATGTACAGACTCGTAGATAACTCGGATCCCGCGTAAAGCTATAGGTCCCCTCCGTCACATGACCTTTGCCTTTACGGAAAGTAACACCCCCAAACATTATTATTTATAGAAACCCGAGGCAAGATTATTTATGCATACATACTATATATACGCATATTGAGAGAGAGAGAGAGAGAGAGAGAGAGAGAGAGAGAGAGAGAGATATGCCTCATAATTAAATTTAACATTTTTTCGGGGGGTGGCGGTCAGGTCAACAGTTTTTAGGTGTCAGTATTCTCTCCTGTTTTGCATAACGCGGATCCGGAACGAACAATGATGCATTAATGATGCTACAGGTATAAACGTGCACGCATGGAAATAATGCGATAATGCATAAACATTCATTTATCATCAATTCTATATGACAGTCTTAACGCCTCTATTTTCATATATATAAATATATATATATGGTGTGTGTGTGTGTGTGTGTGTGTGTGTGTGTGTGTGTGTGTGTGTGTGTGCCCCCTGTATCCACTGTGATTCGTGCGGGAGTGAATGGCAGTGACCTGTTCAGTACTCCCATTGACTTTCATCTATGTCCGTCCATTGATAACCGGGCGACCCTAAAATCACCTTTGTAATTAATGAAAGAGAATGAGCCACCTGTACGGCATCCGCTCTCACGCGCTAATTAAGGTGAGTTCTTCCGGTTGTGATTGGGCGTAGCTACTTCCGGATTCAGATTTACCTGTGGTAGAAGTCGGATGTTGAATGTCGATGGTTCTCTTCGTTAATTGGGTATCTGATCATCATCATCAGTATGAGGATATATATATATATATATATATATATATATAAGTATTAGTAAATTTTGCAAAGAAGAGAAAAGTGTTTAATATTTTATTAAGCAATTAAAGACGCAGAGATAATAAATGGGAAATAATCACGATTTCTGAAAATGTGAATGTTGAATATGTCACCTAAAAATCTATTGTAAAAAGTCGTTGACATTTTAGATGTGTAGAGTGACATTTGGGTGCCAAATTTATTCTTCACGTTTTTGAGGGTCTTTCTCTCTTCGACACGAGATAAAACATTTTTGGCCTTCGCTGAAGAAACCGATGACGTCACAATATAGTTGCCACTGCATTCCTTTTGCTTCAATTTGTCACCGAATTTCCTCCAACTCTATTATATTCGCCGCTTTGTTTTCTTTTTCAGGGCGTTGACCATTTTTCACGCTCCTGTTGCGCGTATGACTGGTTACAACTATAGGTTCACACTCATACATGCTTGGGATAAGTATAACTTTTGAACTATATATGGTGCCAATAGAAAAATTAGCATTAAAATTTGGAATAATGATGATGATGATGATGATGACGCTTGAGGTTGTTAACTTCCGTCTTAACGGCAAAGGTCATGTGGTGGAGAGGACCTACATCTTTACGTGTGTTCTGAGCCATCTAAGGGTCTCTACATCATCTGAACGTAGAGGACAGTCACTAATTCAGCTACTGAAGAGATTCAACGTCGCTTAACGTCACTGATCAAAAGGGAAACTGCGTTGAGTAATCAGAAATACAGGCTCCAGTGTGTGTATAAAGTAAGTAACGTAAATGAAGAGAAAAATCCGATTTGAACTGATTTGAACTAGTTTCAACTTGTTTTTTAACTCGGTAAAAACATTTTCAACATCTCTTATAAACCTTACTATTGAATATACGGTTATTATGAGGTACGCGTAATATATATTACTCGTCCATGTTCAATCGCGTTAATATAATTCAAATCGGATTCGTCTCTTCACTCGCGTTACTTTATACACACCCTGTATAAAAAACCTAATTAAAAAAAAAATTATAAATGCATTTATTTTTTATGGAACATACCAACGAATAACAATTACGCGGTCAACTAACCAAATGTCAGCAATCAACGAACCATTCCATGAATTTTTGTCTCATCGGAAAATGTAACCACAACAACCAGGAAACGTGAGGTTTATTTCATAATAAAACGAGCCAAGTGACGAAGATCAGTCCAACTACGTTCGCATCTTTATGCATAATGAAATTGAAGTTACGAAAAAAAAAACATTGTTTACAAAAATGGGGAAGTTTATGACGTATGTCACAGTATACAGCAATCGAGTAAAATTTTTCATAAAAGAAGTAGAGGAATGAATTTCAACATAAAAATACTGTATTATTTCAAAATTTATACTAACAAGCAGACATGGGGTAATAGTAACAGGTAATAGTAATAGACTATTACAGGATTTTTCAAATAATAGTAATAGGTCATAATTTTTTGGCTGTAATAGTAATAGAAGGCAAAATAATAGATAATAGTCAATTACTTTTCAATTACAGTGGCAATGGACATATTGCGTGAACAAAGAACTGAAAAATGAACTAAATCTACTCTAAACTAAAATAAACACGTACGTGAACTAATATTGTGGCAAATTTTTCCTTCAATAAAGTAAAATTTATCAAGACTACACTCCTACAGTCTCTGAAATTGTAATGATCTGGTTGAAACAAATATTTGTTAACACCCTGCTTCTAATTGCATTTAAATAGACATAAAGATCCTTTTCAAATGAGTGAAGTACCCAACATATAAAAGTAATAGTAACCTAGTAATAGTAATAGATGAAAAATAAAGTAATAGTAATAGTACTAGAAGAAATCAAAAGTAATAGTAATAGTAATAGAAACCCAGTAATAGATCCCATGTCTGCTAACAAGTGTGGCTGCTTACTCTGCTGCTGTTGTACGAGAAGGCCGTTATAGCTCTCAGAATGTTGCGCGTGAATTACGTTAATTGTTGATTGAGAAGGAAATAAATGTGATGAGGATGTTCAACTGTGTAAAGAGTAAACGGAGAATCAAATATTAAGGAAATCAGCTGCGTGGGTACGCGACAGATGGACCAGCTATATAGTGAAAGTAGGAGACAAAAAATTAAACTGGAAAGTAAAAACAGGAATATACACTATACAGGGCTGTCAAATCTAAGTACATAACATATACAATACTTAAATTTGATAGTTATATACTGTATATATAAAGAACGTTCAAAGGGGGGGGACAAGACAGTAATGATTCCCATGCTGAGAACATTAATCATACCAAAACTTGAATACTGCTCAGTTTTGACGTCCCCATATTATAAAAAGGAAGAAATTAATAAACTAGAAAAAACGCAGAGACATTTCACAGACAAGATTGGATTGATGGCTGCAAAGAACTCAACTACTGGGAAAGACGACGTAAACTAAATTTGTACTCCCTGGAAAGAAGAAGAGAGAGGTACACCATAATCTACATATGGAAAATGACCGAAAAACTGGTACCAAACCTCATACTAAACCCACTTACCATCCAAACAACGCTGGAAAATAGGAAAGGCAAAATGTGTACCGTTCCCAAATAAAAGGCCAGACAACGGACCTCCTCAACACTGAAGGAAAATAGCTTGGTTGTCAGGGGGCCAAGACTTTTTAACCAGCTTCCAAACGACCTCAGAAACGTTACAGGGGTCAAATTTGAAGTCTTCAAGAGAAGATTATATGCCTGGCTCAGGGTGGTACCAGATGAGCCGGGTGTACCTGGCTATGTGCGGTGGAGCGCAAGAGAGCAACTCGCTCCTCCACCAAGCCAGACCTAAAGGTGGGGCCACCTGCTTGACCTTCGTGTGAAAAGAGACCAACACACGGAACCTAAACGAGGTTATATATATATATATATATATATATATATATATATATATATATATATATGATAAACACAGACCGTGCATGGAACAAGGAACTCTTCTAGGAAAATTAAATCACTATAGTCCGAATAAGTAATGGTAAATGACAAATACTATAGTTTTTCTTTTCATGATGCTAGTCCGACGTGGGCAACGGGTCACTCGCAAAGAGGTCCCCAAAACATAGCTTTCCTCATCAGCTTTGGGCCAGGATCTAGGGTTTAAAGCAGCCTAGCCCAGCTACATTTAGAACCTCAATATAAGCGAAAGACTCGCTGCCTTCACGTCAGATTGAATACATCAAAGAAAAAGGGTTAACTATTATATTTTTAGCCAAAAACCAAACTTAAATCTCAACTGGCAGAATTGAGCGTCCACTTTTCAAGGCACATAACATGTCCGTTTCATGATGGGAATGCACACACACACACACACACACACACACATATATATATATATTATATATAGAGAGAGAGAGAGAGAGAGAGAGAGAGGAATTCCCTTCTCCACTAAATGTCACAAATGAAGCGGGATATGGCAGAGGAGTCTACCGCAGGTCGATCCTGACCCGTTGTTCGAATCCATCTTAAGGTGTGTGTGTGTGTATATATATATATATATATATATATATATATATATATATATATATATATGTAAATAATTTTTTTTCCTGAGATACAGGTAGGAAACATTTATAAAAAATATAAGTGTATAGGACTACCACTAATTTTTAACTATAACGAAAAAGTATTTGGTGTATATGACCGTACAACGATATCGATTTAATTAAACTTCCTTATTCACAATTCTGAAAATCAAATTTGAATGATAAATATTTATGTATTTATATTCATCCTCTCTAAATTTCAATTTGGAGATCGTTAATCTGAAACGGCCTTTTTTTATGCCGTTATAACGACTCGATCAAAAAATGAATGACAATTATATAACCGCAGAATTGCAGTCATGTAATTTTGAATAAAATTTCTACGTAAAACGGTTTCCCTTTTTATGAAAAAGACTTTCTTTCTTCTTTTTCCACGGGTTCAATTCATATTGTCTCGCTGCGCTGCTGTTGCATCAGGAGGAGGCCCACAACCTTCGGAAGATGACTTATGACAATTGTAGTTTATTGATTCGTGGAAATTTATGATAAAAATGCAACGAAGTAATTATTGTATCTGCAAATCATCGTTTTAAACGTTAACCATGTTTTAATTCACATGCAGCGTTCACAATGCCGTCATTCTCTCATGTATTAATGACATATTTATAGTTTTGGAATGAATCAAGTTCTCTCTCTCTCTCTCTCTCTCTCTCTCTCTCTCTCTCTCTCTCTCTCTCTCTCTCTCTCTCTCTCTCTCTCTCTCTCTCTCTCTCTCTCTCTCTATATATATATATATATTATATATATATACACTGTGTATATATATAGGGTGTCCCAAAAAGAAGCCCCTATTTTTATTTTATTATTATTTTATAATGGATGTGTATTCATTACTGGCGTTTCTTCTTCAGAAAGGGAACAGATTGGGGTTTTTAGTCCACATTTACTATATGGTAAATCTATACATTTCTACTCTTTCATTACTTAATAACTAATATATATTGTATATTGAAACCGTTCTTTCACCATTTCATACTTAAAGCAATAACTTTTCCTAATTTCGTAGAAATTAGGAAAACATGACACAGCTACCAATAGACTATAACCTCGTAAGGCCATAACTGCATTACCCCAGATTCACAGGCTACGTCTTAGCCAATGTCTTCCGCATCCAGATTATGTAGCGACCCGTGGTGGGGTCCCACGTAACTGCGGGTCCCCTCCTTCATATGAGCTTAGATGTTGCGAAGGAATTTAAACAAACCCATCATTACTCTTTACCCAGATTCGCAGTGGTTTCAGCAAGATGAAGCACCTCCACACACTGCTCGTGAAACTAGCAACGTTTGGAGGAAGCATTTTTCCGGGCGACAAACCTCCCTTCGTGAACCAGTGGAATGGCCCCCATACTCACCTGACCTCACACCCACTGACTTTTTTTTGTGAGTTTACATAAAATGTAGATAGGATCTATTTTACCAAGCCTAAGATACTTGAAGACCTAAAGACCAAAGTCTATGAGGTAATGAACAACATTCCAGCTGATGTATTTCCAAAAAATTATGTCAAACATTTGTGTAAGGTTGAATACAGTATTGTCTTAGAAAAAATGTCGATTACAATGAATATGTTGTTTAATTAAGGTTAATAAACTCCTGTTTTACGTGCCTATTGCTTTTGTCTTTGTGTCTAGAATCCCTTTTTTCTTTTTTTTACCTTAGAACATTTATTTAAAAATAGGGACATTTTTGGGTAACCTGATATTACACACACACACACACACACACACACACACTATTATTATTATTATTAATTTGTTTCAGTGCTAATTGAGAGCTTATTCGTAGACCCATTACAAAACACTGCAATCTCATGAATTATAAGAATTTTCATTAATTTCGTTATTCCCATTTTTGAGAACCTTTTTTAAGAAGTTAAGAAGCTCTTCAATGAATTCATTCTTTGTATTACCATTCACTCGACGACCAAAAGTCGAAGCGAACTGCGAGTAAGTTCCTCAAAGAAGTTTCAACTTTCTTCTTCCGGTAGAAAACTTGTCATAGTGTGAATTAATGAGTAGACTTAAACCATCCATCTATCCATCATCAAAACATTGTTATTCCCACGGAAGTGGGCACGGTACCGATCCCCCCAACCCCCACTTCAGCCAACGAAATTGCGCCAAAACCAAAAATTGGTCTCCTGTTCATCCAACAAGGAAACTCGGAAGTAAACACTATTAAAATATTATTGTCAGGAAACCACTATTAATTATGTACTAACAACCTTCTAAGTTGCATTCCATCTTCAATATACCGGGTGGGCCAAAAAAATATATTACCCAACTTTTGAAAAAATATTGTGGTTCACCCTGTATATTGATCTTACTGCTGAGGCCGTATATTGTACCCATACTTTTACTCTTTCAAACGCTGGCTTTGGATCTAGATTCAACGCTCCAGGAGTAGAGGTACAGGCTCACAACTGGAGGGAGGTATCAGAATATGGTGCTCAATTGAAAGGTGGTCAAAGTCAGCAACTGATACTTCAGATGACAGTCAGTTTCTCCATAAATAATTAATTTTTCTAATTTTACACAAAAATATTAATTTATTTCCTTTTCATTTCAGACCATCATTCTGCTGTAGTTAGTGAACAAGTTATAACATAATGAAATACTCTTTGGAAGATGAAACATTGATATTGAACCTGCGTAAGGAGAAACACTTTGGTGCAAAACGAATGAAGAAAGAGTTTCCAAATAAACGATGGACGATACCTGAACTTCAGTATCTCATAAAGAAAATCGATATCACAGGGTCGACCAAACGAAAAGAAGACCGTGGAAGGCCAAAAACATCACGTACTGAGGAAAATATTGACACGGTTTCCTCCATGATATGCAGTCAAGAGAACGGCCCAAACACCCACAAGTCCGTTAGAGAAATTAAAAAAACTACTGGTATTTCTCGCTCTAGTGTTCGTCGTATAGCAAAAGATGATCTGGGTTTTAATGTTTTAAAAAACGAAGTTCATAAGCTCTCTGCATCAAATAAGCAAGCAAGAGTTGAAAAATGTCGTGCTCCGTTAAATCGATTCCCAGATAGAGAAGTGTCGAAAATATGGTTCAGCGACGAGAAGACCTTTACGGTTGCTTCAACAATAAACACACAAAATAACTGAGTTTATGGAAGACAGGACAAAATATCTATCAGTCTAGATCAACTTTGCAGGGAACGTCCGCATTTTTCTCAAAAAGTCATAGTTTCTCATCTTCATTTCAAAGTTAGGGAAGTCAGAGATTGTTTTTGTTGATCAAAATGATGCAAAATCACTGCTGCTTATTACCAAGAAGAAATCCTTGATGCGATACTGCCGTCGATAAGGGAGAAGTCGAGGTTGCAAGCGTGCATTGATAATTAATGGAGGAGGGCACATTCCGCATAATCTTGGACTCAATTAGGTAACTGTATAGAAACAAAGTTTTTCTACCCGTGTCTGTATAACAGCGAATTACAAAATAATGGTTACAGTTAGCAAAAATCCAACTTCACTACGAGATAGACCATGAAATTCTATACAGGACACATATATTGATTGTACAAATTACATTTGATAAAGGTAAAATTATACTGTTCAAAATCAGAGTAATAGTTTTTTGGCCCACCCTGTATATATATATATATATATATAATATATAATATATATATTATATATATATATGCATATATAAGGTTCAGGAATAAAGGGACTTATGGAACACCCTGTATATAAAGATTAATTGTGGTGAACGATTAACGGCTATGAATTTGGTCGAATGTGGTCCAGATGCACCGTGCGTTAAACTTTTCCCGTTTGTGACGACACCTGCAATCTCAAACTCACAACAAAACCTTCTGCACAAGACTGCATTCCTAACATTCCAAATTCTCATTTGCACAAAGCCCATTCCCAGTAGAGTCAGGGAGGAAGCAACATCTGTACTTAATGAAAGAAGATCCGCGGGCACCTGCTTCGTCGTGGGAACTTGTGCCCACTCGTGGGAACTTTTTACGGGGCAAGTGGAACCTCGCGTGTTGATGCACGTGGAAGAAAGACGCCCAAAATTCCTGTTGGAATTCCTGCGCTGAGTCACATGAGGAGCAGGCCATGTTTTGATGCCGAGGTCTCATTGGTGACAGCTGGTGGCAAGACTTCCGTCATCTGGCCATATTTATATATATATATATATATATATATATATATATATATATATATATATATATATATATATATATATTGTTTTCTACAGTTCTCATTAAACCGTTCTCTCATGAATATTTAATTAAAACTGCTAATATTTATCCGAATTCTGATCAGAATCTTTATAAATAAACTTCCTTTTATACGAGCACATGTATATGTTTATATATGCGTTCATTGTCTTTTTGGACGGAGTAACTCCTTATAATATATATAAGGGAAAGTGCATGTGGTCTATCCAAAAGAAAAAAATATATATATATATGGTGAAAATAACCACAACAGAGGATAAAACACGAAATAGTGCTCAAGCGCTTTCGTCTGATGACATTTTCAGGAACACGAAAAACAAAGCGCCTGAACACTATTTCGTGTTTTATTTTCCTTCGTGGTTATTTTCATAATAAATATTATTCACGTGTTACTTTCGGGAAATAATTTTCATATATATATATATATATATATATATATATATATGATGAATAAAACCACGAAGGAAAAAGAAACACAAAGGGGTGCTCAAGCGCTTTCGTCTAATGACATCCTCAGGAACACTGGAGTGAAAGGACAGATCAAGGCAATATATAGGTTACAAAAATAAACATACATACATACACATTCACATATATATACATATATATATATACATATATAATATATATATAAATATATACATATATATAGTAAGCATAGAAAAAAATTGTGGGAGGGTGTTTTTCATTTTTTGGGAATTTCTATCAGGACGGGCGCATTTCTGGTGTCATTCCGTCTAAAAACATTGTGTGTAAAATATTTTTGAAATAAAATAATAATTAGAACTGCCTCAACGAGGTCAAAGTTTATACTTTTTGTCGAAAAGTACTCATGGCGTTCTGTTATCATGTCAGTTTTCGTTTCGATAGCTGCTGTAGTTTCTGAGTTCAAAAATGATAACAGACAGACAGACGGACGGTCAGAGTCGTTGGTTTAGTCTTCCGCACTGGTGTACAGAAGACTAAAATGAGGTATTATACAGGGTGTAACACGAGTTTATCCAAATATTGATACAGGCGAAAGAACATGTTATTCTAAGTAGAAAATGGGTTGGGACGAGTTTTGCCAACACTAACAGTGTTTCATTCTCTTTTTCAGTGAGTTCTGAAACGACGTGATGGCTTCGGCAACAAGATCTAAAACAGCAGTCTATCTCCTGGGGACCGTGGACCACAGCATCACAGGAAGCATGCTGCCTACGGGAAAGCAGGCGCTTCAGTACTTTTTCCACCTTCACCTTGACGTCAAGAAGCCGATCAAGGAAGCAGCCGCTGAGACAGTGACCGCAGTCAAGGAATTCTGGGAGCGGTCCCGTATTCCTACGCAGAAAGACCAACGCGCAAGGGACAAGGTTCTCCGAATGTACGAGAAGTGGCGGGCTCTGAACAAGAACTCGAAACGGCGCACTGTGACCCAAATCAGGAACGAGGCCGAGTTCCTCTCATCCCTTGACCGCCTCTTCGACATCGCACACGAACAGGCGATGTCGATGATCACAATCGAAGAGGACAGGGAGTTCCTGACGGGACAAAGGGCCGAGGTGCGGCGCGGCCGCATCTCCTCCACACGTGACATGACGCTGCACACTGAGGAGGAGCGTGCGAGGAGACAGGAAGCGGAAAGGAGCCGCCGGCAAGATGATGAAAGGGCGAACAGAGAGAGCGAGAAGAACTCGTCGAACTGGCATCGAGCTCCAGCTCAGGTGCAAGCAGCCCGACTCGGTCACCGACACGGCGTCGTCGCCGAGAAGAAGAGGAAGAGCTCTCTCTCCCGGGCCCGTCCACGTCGAATGCAGAAGCATCTACGACCCCTTTACCACCCAAGCGATTCCGCGCGTCGAAAAAGATGATCACCCCTGATCTCTCCGCAGCGATGGATCGGACGAAACTTACCGACCGAGAAGGTGTTTTTTGCTGTCGGCGGCTGCGAGGAGCTTGGGCCACGACCCTGAGGAGCTGGTCTTGAACCGCGAATCCTCCCGCCGCGACCGAGCAAAGTTCCGTGCTATGGCAGCAGCGGAAATGAAGGCAGCCTTCCATCCTACTGTGCCGCTGACCGTTCACTGGGACGGGAAAATCGTACCAGCGGCTGACGGAGGCCCTGCTGAAGATCGCCTTCCAGTTCTGGTGTCTGGGGAGAACGTCGACAAGCTTCTGGCTGTGCCCAGCCTCCCCGACGGCACCGGCCGCGCCATGGCGGAAGCCGTCCTCTCTGCCCTCGAGGATTGGGACATCAAGGGACGGATCTGTGCCCTCTCTTTTGACACCACCGCCTCAAACACAGGACTCTCAGGAGGAGCTTGCTATATCATTGAGCAGAAACTCGAGAAGACAGTGCTTCATTTGGCTTGCCGCCACCACATCCACGAACTGGTGTGCGAGAAGGCATTCACGGCGTGCCTCGGTCCCTCTACTGGTCCTGACATCCTCCTGTTCAAACGATTCGCCGCCCAATGGGACTTCATCGATCAAACCAAAGCGAAGCCCTTCGAGGATGGAACCATGCCGCAGCACCTGAAGGACGCCCGCGACGACCTGCTGATCGAATTCAGCCGCCTCCTCGACGGTCAACTCCACGTGATGACTACAGGAACTTCTGGAGCTCTCTGTAATTGTGCTGGGCGGTCCGAACAAGCGGGGTGCCCGGTTCGCTCGTCCCGGCGCCTTCCATCGCGCGCGCTGGATGGCAAAAGTCATCTATGCCATCAAACTGTTCCTGTTCCGGGAACAGTTTCAGATGTCGTCAGGCGAAGCGGCTGGAATCCGGCAATTCACCATCTTCGCCGTGTCCATCTACGTGACGGCCTGGTACAAAGCGCCGCTCCCGGCAACGGCCCCAGCCGCGGACCTCGCGCTGCTCAAGGCCCTCGTCTATTATCCGGACTCAGCGGTGGCCAAGGCGACGGCGACAGTCTTCGCCAGGCACCTATGGTACTTGAGCGAGCGCCTCGTCACCCTGGCCATCTTCGACGAGGGTATCGACTTGGCGACAAAGCGGGAGATGATTAAAGCGATGGAAGAAGAGGAAGGATCGGAGGATCCCCCGCGGCGTATCAATGTGGACCTGTCCACCGCCTCAATCGCCAACAATACATTGGCCAAGTTCACAACGACTACATCAAAGGAGTTCTTCAAGGTTCTGGACATCAGCACCGCCTTCCTGCTCAAGGATCCGGAGGAGTGGCGGACGGACCCAGCCTTCATCGCCGCATCCCGCCGAGTCCAGGCCCTTCAAGTTGTCAATGACTTCGCGGAGCGCGGGGTGGCGTTGATGCAGTCTTTCAACCTGGCCCTTACCAAGAGTGAAGACCAAAGGCAGTTCCTCTTACAAGTGGTCGAGAAGCACCGCTGTGACTTCCCAACCGCCCGCAAGTCCACCGTGACCTCTGCAAAGTAGGCAACAATGAGAGGGAGATGGGCGCCCATGATACCCCCCCCCCCCTTGAGGGGCTAATACTCGAGTTGAGGGGGACCTAGAGTTGAAAGTATGAAGTCCAGTTATATGTTTTAGGTCAAGATTAGTAGCTTGAACAAACTAGAAGTGATATTTTATTTGCTAGAGGCATAGAACATCATGATCTAAAATTTCTACTTTTCGAGAAAATATACAAACTTTGACCGTATTGAGGCAGTTCTAAATATTGTTTTATTTCAAAATATTTTACACACGATATTTTTTGACAAAATGGAACCAGAAACGCGCCCGTCCCGATAAAAATTCAAACTTTCGAAAATAAGTGTCACCCTAATATATATATATAATATATATATATATATATATATATAGAGAGAGAGAGAGAGAGAGAGAGAGAGAGAGAGAGAGAGAGATAATTTGTGTATATAATTGCTGCCATTTTTGCTTAAAAAAAAATCCAGTATATATATATATATATATATGTTAAACACATAAGTTTCTCAGGGGACCATTCTGAGTTTGTGTATATATATATATATATATATATTATATATATATATATATATATATATATATATATATATAATATATATACAAACACTAGAGCTCTAAAAAATCATCAATTTTGATAAGTGCCCTTCATGGATCACCCAAAATAGGCATATTGCATTGCACATTGCACGAAAACCTGATGTGATGGACAAAATCTAAGGATTTTTGAAATCAGCACATCAATATTATCCAGAAACAGGTCTTAAAATTAAATCACCAGCAAAAAATTTTTTTTTTGTTGGGCAGTGTATAATTGATAAGCTGTTAGAGGATGCTGATATTCTGTCTGCAGGAAACATGGCTATGGAAACAGGACTTAAAGGACCTGAATAGCCTGTCCAGTAACTTTCATGGGATAGGGGAGGCCACCAGAGATAAACAAGATGGTCTTCTTGCAGACCACCTACCTGGTGGGGTAGCTATTCTATGGAGGTTGGGGTATGGGAAATATATTAGTGAATTAAAACTTGGTTTGAATTAGCTAACTGGAATGGAAATTTGGGTAGACAATAAAAAATTTGTAATTCTGTGTATCTATATGCCTTTTCAGGCAGTTGATAATAAAGATTACCTCATTAAATTAGGGCAGGTCAGCAGTATTATTGATGAGATGGATACGACATGTGCAGCTATTACTGGTGGCTTTAATGCTAATGTGCTTAATGATAATTCTTTGTTTAGCAACCACTTAAAAGCCTTCTGTGAAGATAATAACGTGACCCTTTCATCCATGTGTCGTCTTCCTGGTGATAGCTTTACTTATGTTAGTGATAGGTGACACACCACCTCATGGTTGGATCTTTGTATTTGTACGTTCATTATAAACGTACACAGTGATTCACTGGCCTACTTAGTCAGTGCTCTTAATCTTCTATGGACCTTTTGTATAATGTTTGTACCTGTTGAGTCTGAAATAAAGTGTTTGTTTGTTTGTTTGTTCGTTTTTTAACACACTGCTTCTAATTGCATTTAAAAAGACATAAAGATCCTTTTCAAATGAGTGAAGTACCCCACATACAAAAGTAATAGTAATAGATGACCAAGTAATAGTAATAGTAATAGATGAAAATCAAAGTAATAGTAATAGAAGGAATCAAAAGTAATAGTAATAGTAATAGAAACCCAGTAATTGACCCCATATCTGAATCTAGTGGTGAAAAATCGAGGCTACTAGCCGGCTACATATTGGGTTCGATAAAATCTGGTGTTTCGTTCTCAAGAAATGTGGCAGTTTGGCGTGCTCTGTGAGCAGGGGTTCCATCTTGTTGGAAAGTATATCTTTCACTATATCTAACTGATATTCGATGAATTAGTTTGTGTGTGTGTGTGTGTGTGTGTGTGTGTGTGTGTGTGTGTGTGTGTAACATATAAAAATCTAGCCTGAAAATTCACGCCATCCCTCAGTTCGATTCCTGAACCTTCTGACTGTGAGCTTTTATACCGGACTGTGTCATTTACCATCTTTGGTATACTTTTTGATTCCTTTTAAAATCTAAACTGAAACTGTAGACGTATTAATAATCGCTCAAACATAAGAAATTAGCAAGTGCTTCATTATGGTCTTCATAATGAAGGTATTTGCTCTCTCTCTCTCTCTCTCTCTCTCTCTCTCTCTCTCTCTCTCTCTCTCTCTCTCTCTCTCTCTCTCTCTCTCTCTCTCTCATATCTTCATTAATTAATTATATCTTCGTTAATTAATTCGTATACAAGCTTACTAGATGAGATTTATAGGTTCCAGAATTTTTCACACAATCTCCGACCAGTAAAAGTAAAACTTCCGTGTAAAGAACACATACATGATGTATAATTTAGATCTGTGTAAAGGGAAGGTTTGGAACTAACGATGTGCTCAACTTTTGATGTTATTTGTATAAAGCAAGCTTGTATTTGTAAAATATATATATACTTATGACTTACCCATATATACGAGTATATGGAAACTCAAGCTACTGTTGTTTCTTCCACTAATAATAATCCACTTACCTGACAATAGTGCTGCCAGCTATTAAAAAATGTGTGTATATATATATATATATATATATATATATATATATATATATATATATATATCTAATATATATATATATATATATATATATATATATATATGGACGTGTGTAAATATGAGCATACCTTATAAAACATATAAAACATACTTGAGGGCTTTGTCTCTTACCTTAGAAGTGAAATAGAAACAAACTGGAATGAGAAAAGAGGTAGATTTTGTACTGTCGCAGCTGCGGTGGGACAGGGGGTCATGAAAACGAGGATGGAAAATACCCTCAGAACACGAGGTCCAAAGCTTTTCAATGCCCTACCAAAGAAGTGAGAAATCTCCAGCACACCGACCTGAATAATTTCAAGAATCAGCTGGACAGATTCCTCTGCAAAGTCCCTGACCAGCCATGCGTGGCTGGATACGAGGGCAGGAGGAGATCAGACAAAATTCCCTCCTTCACCAAATCCCGCAAATGAGGCTGGATGCTGCAGAGGGGTCGACCGCAGGTCGATCCTGACTCGTCGTTCGAACTCACATAAAGTAACAAAGTAAATATATAAAAGCACATTAATGTGGTCTCAAAGAAGAAATAACATAAGATATACAGTTGGTCAAAAAAGTTGGGATACATTGGACCACACTTACCCTGCTCCCCAGTGTATTCCGACGTTTCTAACCTATTGTACATCTTGTTCTTGATACAAATCATGTATTTCAATCTTACAGTACACTGCATTGTTCATAAAATAGGTTTAACGGACCACACGTACAAAACATGATTCTCTCTCTCTCTCTCTCTCTCTCTCTCTCTCTCTCTCTCTCTCTCTCTCTCTCTCTCTCTCTCTCTCTCTCTCTCTCTCTCTATATATATATATATATATATATATATATATATATATATTATATATATATATATATTGGTGGCCATAAGTCACGCATCACCCCCATTAATTTAAAACGTAATTTAACGTAAAAGTAAAATACCAAAACGACTGTAAATGCTAGAAAAGATGTATTTCGAAACTACTCAAGCATACAAAACATAGTAATGAATTGTGGTCAGTATTTCGTACATTTACCCTTTTATTTTAGCACTTCAGGGATACGTCGTAGCATGGAATTTACCAGTTTTTCACAATACTCCGGCGTAATTTCCTGCGCCCACACCTTCTTTATGGTTTCAAGCAACTCATTCAATGATGTAGGATTGTGACGGGCAACTTTTTCTTTGACGGTTCGCCAGCAGTGCTCTATCAGGTTTAAATGAGGCGAGTTTCGCGGCCAAGGCCCGATCAGCTGAAAACCTGAATTTCGGAGCCAATCAGACATGGCTTTGGTGAGGTGACATGGCGTTCCGTCTTGTTGGAAAAACAGGAGAACTGCAGAAGAAGTTGCCGCTGTTTATAGGGATGCGCCACACAACGTTTTTCCAACAAGACGGAGCGCCATATCACCGCATCAAAGCCGTGTCTGATACAGGGTGAGTCATAAGTCATATCCAATGGGAGTTTATCTCTTGTTCATGTTATGTTTATGTTTCAGGTAACTACTAGAGATGGCTGATCCCATGAAGTATACCCTGTCAGAAAAAGTGAATTAGTGCTCCTGCACGTTGTTCGAATGAGTCAAACAGAGACACGTGAAGAATTCCATCGCCGGCACCCTATGAAGCCAAAGCCGAATCATCGTATGGTTTGGAAGAGCTCAAACACAATGTGCGTACAGAATGTGGAACAATCACACCACAAATCCTCCAGAATGTGAGAGAAAGCTTCATCAATCGTATTAACATTTGTTTTCGACTTCAAGGAGCACAATTTGAACACTTATTGTAAGAATTTAAAAAATATTGAAAACCCTATTGGACATGACTTATGACTCACCCATATGTATATGGAAACTCAAGATACCGTCGTTTCTTCCACTAATAATAATCCATTTACCCGACAATAGTGCTGCCAGCTATTAAAAAAAAATACATATTTGTATATATATGGACGTGTGTAAATATGAGCAGAACAATACCTTGTAAAACATTATAAAATGCATGCTTTCTGTGTAAAGATTAACTGTGAAATTTGTACCCTTAATGTGTGTGTGTGTGTGTGTGCGCGCACGACCTAATAATGTGTAACTAAATTTGTAAAAAACCATTATAAAGTTATAAAACGGATTTCATAAAATATTTTGTGTAGCGAAATGAAGGTTTATTTTCCACTCGATTAACCCTTTATTAGATATACTTTTGTATTACGAAGGAAAAATCAAAAAGACACTCAAAACAAATTCAGAAACATTTCCTCCCTCTTCTCCCTTCAGATGAAGAAAAAAATTAATGGTACTAAAAATTGAGCCCTTCAAGCAATCAAAAATTTCAACCGGGATGTAAAGCGAAAGTGACCCATTCAGGATACGAGCAACTCGCAGTATCATTGCCAAGTATATAAAGAGTCAACTAAGGGTGTAGGAAAATCTTTACGCGGTAATTTCTGATAAGTTAAAGGTCGGGGGGCGGCGGGCCGGGCCGGGGCCGGGGGCGGCCAGGGATTCCCAAAGTGGTCTGTACAGACCCCCAGGGGTCTGTAGGAAGCTTCCAGGGGGTCTCTAAGCTTTTGGAAAAATAGTAACATTAACTATATTAAAATAAATTTCCATTAATTTTTTTTTCTTATACCAAAATCTGTCCGCAGATTTGGAGTTTGATCTGCAAGAAGAAATCATCCAAAAGTTTGGGAACCCCTTAAATAAACGATGGCCTGGAAACTCACCCGATTTAAATCCGCGCGAAAATCTGGGTGCGATTGTCAAAGAACGAACTGAAGTAGCTCTCCGCAATATTCGAAGAGACCAAGACGAAGTTCAAGAGAAACGATGGTGAGAGAGGGCTCAAAAAGGCTTTGCAAAACATAAGATATTGACAAAGAGGTTTTTTTTAAGTGATCAAAATATTTATCTCTTAATCTCCCAACACTAGTAAAGACTTTTGTTACACCCCTTACTGACAAGGCTTCCATACGTAGTTCATCACCACTGGCACCAAAAATGCTCTCTCTCTCTCTCATATATATATATATATATATATATATATATATATATATATATATATATATATATACAGGGCTATTCAAAAAGATTCATCCGATTTCAACTGAGAATACTTCCGTACCTATCAACCGTGCATCAACTGGGCATACACCACATGAAAGAGGAAATCTCCGAGTTTTACAAGATCACCGCGAGAGGGCTCCAAAGTCACGCCGTGGCCTAGCCTAGCAACAAACAGTCAGTGTGAAAATGGCGTCCGCACAGCAGAAGGCGTTTTGTGTGTTGCAGTTTTCGAGCTGTAAATCGGTAGTTATATATATATATATATATATATATATTATATATATATATATATTATTCCAAGAGTCCCGTGCCATGGGAATTATTTATTACTATCAGATTAGGTGTTGAAAGTGCATTCCCTGCAATTCTTTGTACATTGAAATAAAATGCAAGGACCTCGTAACTTTCGAGGAATTTTTGTATCCTTTCTTAAACGTGACATTGTTTCCTTCTGCTGGTGTCTTTCAAAATTCAGCGCAAGCAACATGCGAGCGCTTAATTCAGAAACATGACGAAAGCACGCTCCACCTCCATCCTCCTTATCACACGCGCATTCAGGGCCATAATAAATAGCACCTTATATCTTCACAACTGAAACAAAAGTGAAAATGTGTCACTTACAATGCGACTAAGAAATAATTTCCGCGTCCGGTGGTGCTTTCGGGACACCTATAATATGTTATTCATATTCTACAATTAATATAGATTTTAACTTTATAAATTTAAATGCGTGAATTAGAGTTTCAAATATTTTCATCATCATCATTTCTTGCCATATAGTTTCACACCGGCATAAATGTGAAATTTCTGTTGATGTGCAAAATAAATGTGTTGAATTTACCTCCGAATAATCAAGAGTGAGTAAAATATGTCTTATCGACAATTTATGAATTTTATTTACATATATTTATGAGCGAATCAGGCGAGTTTGTCTAAAACAATTCGTCTAAAATACAATTTGTCTAAATCAATTTGTCTAAAACAATTTGTCTAAAATAGTTTGTCTAAAATCAATTTGTCTAATAACAATTTGTCTAAAATACAATTTGTCTAAAAATAATTTGTCTAAAATACAATTTGTCTAAACAAACAATTTAATATTAATATGGCATACAAATTGTTGCCTGATGTACAATGCTATTTATTACTTGCCACGCCCCATCTTAAAAGGTTACCTCTTGTGCGGAATAGTACATCGAAATCAGTTATCCCGGAACCCATAACCCGGTTAGGTTAGGTTAGGTTAGGTATATTATGAAATAAAATCAACCCATTTTCAATCTTTTCATCCTCACTCCAAATTTATCAAGCAGACAAATGCATTTCTAGTTATCTTCAGTTATTAGTCAATTGTATTTTAGACAAATTATTTTTAGACAAACTATTTTAGACAAACTATTTCGATGTACTATTCCGCACAAGAGGTAACCTTTTAAGATGGGGCGTGGCAAGTAATAAATAGCATTGTACATCAGGCAACAATTTGTATGCCATATTATATTAAATTGTTTGTTTAGACAAATTGTATTTTAGACAAATTATTTTTAGACAAATTGTATTTTAGACAAATTGTTATTAGACAAATTGATTTTAGACAAACTATTTTAGACAAATTGATTTAGACAAATTGTATTTTAGACGAATTGTTTTAGACAAATTCTCCTAGACGCATTTATGAGCACCTGTTTGGATGGACGACTTTGATCTTATCACTTATAATCTTATACTATAATACAATCCTATGAGTTATTATTCATGTGGCCCATTTTTGCGACACAGAGTAACTGTTTAAAGGCAAGGGTCGGCAACCTATATGCACGCGTGCCACAGAGTGACACACCGAGCTATACCAGCTGCATGGCACACTTAATTAGGTATATTTCGAAATTCCATTTCAAAAGAAGAATCAAGAGAATAATATACACACACACACACACACACATATATATATATATATAAGACATGTGTTAATAGAGCGCAAGTCAGAAGAAAAGTTTCACTGCTTTACCCAAAGCATCTATTTAGAGTACCAACAGTTCGAAACATCATTGCCAAGTACATAGAAGATAGGGTACTAACAAGGTTTTCGTACGAGACGCATCGATATATATATATATATATGCTGCTATACTATGCTACTACGAGCTGCTTGTACCCTGAAGTGGGCGTATGGGCGGAATGATGTTCTATGTAAAAATATGTTTAACTCTTCATACTTTCACTTAGACTATGAATGCAGCGATGACTTTATATATACAGGACTTTATAATACAAGGATTTTATATATATACAAGGACAGGAATGACCCTTACTCGGCCCTAGCCCCAGTCAACGCCATGTCAGTTAGGATGGAATTCAGCAATGAAGAAAAAGTGTATCTCGATCGTGGACTATTTCTTATAATAATTGTGAAGAAAGTTTGCGCTGATTTGAAGAAAGTATGAGAAACATACTCCATACAGGGGCGAACAAGACTCCTGTACAGAGACAGCAACTGAGTGCGAATGAAGAAACCGCGGAGGCGATACAGCACCTAACAACCTCTTAGAAGCTGTTTTAAAAAGAGAGTATATGTGATCTTTCCAGGAAAAATCACGAGAAAAGGAAACGCCAAGAATGTTAAGAAGAGAAAGGATTGAGTTGTGTATTGTTCAGGGCTGTGGAGTCGGAGTCGTGGAGTCGGTCATTTTGAGTGGAGTCGGAGTCGGAGTTGGAAGTGCATAGTTGGATGGAGTCGGAGTCGGTGCAAATCCTTCAACTATAACCATAGCAGCCTAGCTCAATTTTTGAATAAAATAGATTTAACCTAATGTTTTAATATATAATATAATATATAAATAATATATAATATATAAATATATAAATATAAATAATGTATAAATATAGTTGCTTATAATTAATAAGGATTATAATTAATTAATTAACATAATTAATAATAAGGAAATTTAAAAATTTTGTACTAGCAACCCTAAATCTTTTTCAGATTTTTAGATTTCAATTTGATAAGTAATGATAACAGCGTAATGTCACATCAAAAGTATAAATCTGCTGTTTTTGAATATTTTTCACTCACTGCTGATGGAAAATATTACGTATGTCAGTGCCAAAAGGGCACTGATGATCAGGAAAAAACATGTGATGCCAAAATTAGTGCCTTCTCAGGTGAAGGATCCAATGCTCCAACAAGAGCAGGAAATCTAAAACGCCCACCTTCAACGGCATCATCCAAAGGATTACAAAATTGTGAATGAAAAGGATGATGAAAGAAAAGAAGAAGGCTGATGACAATTCAGCACACAGTTCTCGTCAAACTACTGTCACAAAATATTTTATGAGTGAAAAAGTCACAGTGACCATGACAGCAGACAAATTTAAAGCATGCATAATTGAAATGGTTGTAAAGAATTCTCTCCCTCTAACATTTTTTTCAACCCCGGCTTTTGCTAATCTGAATGGGGAAATTGCAAATATACTTGGCATTTCATTAGAACGTGGCAACATTCGTAATATGATAATGAAGAATCGCAAAAGCAGAAGCATGCACTAAAAGAATGTCTTCGAGGACGAATCCTGTTCTTAAAGATGGATTCCTGTACTCGCCATAGAGTAAACTACTTTGCAATTAATTTCGCTTTATCGATGATAAAAAAGAAGTAGTCACGCGGACATTAGCAGTAAGAGATACTAAAACACAGCATACCAGTGATTATCTTGAAAAACTAGTAATGGATATATTAAATGATTTTAACATCAGAAAGGACCAGGTATTGTCAATTGTAACGGACAATGCTTCCAACATGGTGAAAACACTTGAAAAATTTAACAAAAAAGAAGTTGTGGAAGATTCAGAAGACAGTGATGATTATGTTGATGATTATTCTGAAGATAATGAACAAGTAATGGTGGTTGATGATCATGATATCACGATACATTAGATTCATTTGTGATACTGCAGCAAAAATATCCAAAATCCATCATATGCGATGGCTTGAAAGGACAACATGCAGCTAATCTCATTGGAAGAATAAGAAAAGTTGCTGTGGCAGCTAGAACGCCAAAAACTAGACTCTATTTTGAAGCGACGAGCTGGCAAAGGACATTTTGGACCAAGCGACTCGGTGGGGCAGCACATACATGATGATTCAACGGATTCTTGAAATAAAACCTTTCCTTAGCGACATGGCCTCCCCGGATGCCATCATGACTGAGGCTCAGTGGGATCAGGTAAAACAACTCGAGGGCTTACTCTTCGCCATCCTTATAACGTGACAAAAAAATTGCAATCAGATGATTTGACTCCTGGCTTATTCTATAAGGAGTGGAAGACGCTTATTTTCCGTCTGTCTCAAACGGTGGCATACTAGCCGATGATATAAGGAATTCGATGATAGAGAGAAAAGCTTCTGCTAGACAATGATATTCTTTTGGCTGCTATATATGTTGATGCCATGTACAGAGTGACATTAACAGAAGCGCAGCAAATCAGAGCCAAAGCTGCCTTATGTGATGTAGCCATACATATTAAAGGTCTACGAGATCATGGTCATGATGAATCCGAGGCAGTAGTTGGGCCACTTCATGGAAGTCATACGATTTCGTCGTCGTCGTCATCAAATTCGGGCTCTGATGAAGAATTAGATTTTGAAAAACATCTGGACAGGCAAGAACGATCAAAGCGAAGGCGATTGGAATTGGAACAGGAGGAACACCCCTAGAGTGCATTGGATAAATTCAAAATCAATTTCTATAAATCATTGGAGGAGGTGGAAAAGATTGATCGTTCATCAAAGTTGACTGTGAAAGAAGCAATTGCTAAATACCCCAAAATAGTCCAAGATGCTTCTATGACTGTTACGGCGCCTTGCCACCTACTCAAATTAGTGTAGAACGCTTATTTTCAGCCCTTAAAATCATCCGCTCTGACTTAAGAGCATCACTGAAAGAAGATTTAATGGAAGCGATCCTTTTTTTAAGAACAAATTCAGTTTAGGTTAGTACATTTTGTTACGGATGTTTATAATAATACAAAAACATCTTATTAATTTGCTAAACCAATAATAATCTTATTTTGTTTAAGTTTCAATCAGTTTGTATTTTGGGATTTATTGTAATTTTTGAATAAAGAGAAAAAAAGCCATTAGGGCATAGTTACAGCCACTAAGTAACCTGATGAGTCATGTGGTGGTGACGAAATGCCTTGTTTATGAATCTCCATTGGCCTAATAAAGCTAATCGTAATCAATTTGGCTTTAACATTCCATCGGAGTCGGAGTCGTAATTATACAAGTCAGATTTCTGGAGTTGGAGACGGAGTCGGAATGTTAACATTTTTGGGAGTCGGAGTCGGAGTTGGAGTCGGCAAATTTTATCACCGACTCCACAGCCCTGGTATTGTTGAAGGTAAGGGGATAGTCGTGTGGAAGATTGTGGCGAGTAGACAGATGGAGGAACTGAGTTTTTGAGGTATTGAAAGCCACAAGGTTTTCTCCGCCCCAATCAGAGAGAGCAGAAAGATCAGAGGTCAGGTGCTCCACAGCAGCACTACGCGAATCACGGAGTGACTGTTGAGAGGGACGCTTTGGGAAGCGGGTGGAGAAGTGAAGAGTGAAATCATCGGCATAGAAGTGAATAGGACAGGAAGTGCGAATTAAAAGATCATTAATGAATAAAAGGAAAAGAGTGGGTGACAGGACAGAACCGTATGAAACACCACTGTTAATAGCTTTAGGAGAAGAACAATGGCCATCTACAACTGCAGCTATAGATTGGCCAGAAAGGAAATTAGAGATGAAGGCACAGATAGAAGGATAGAAACCGAAGGAGAGCAGTTTCGAAATTAAAGATTTTGCCAGATTCTATCAAAAGCTTTTGATATATCTAGCGCAATAGCAAAAGTTTCACCGAAATCCAGAAAGGAGGATGACCAAGAGTCAGATATATATATTCAGTGCCTTAAAAACTCAATTCCTTCATCTGTATACTCGTCACAATCTTCCTCTTCGCTTAACATTTTTGGTATTTCCTTTCCTCGTGATCGTTCCTGGAAAGATCACATATACTTTCCTTTTAAAACAACTTCTAAGAGGTTTGGTGTGCTGTACCGGTTCCGCAATTTTTTCACCTCCACCCAGTTGCTGTCTCAGTACAGGGGTCTTGTCCTCCCCTCCATGGAGTACGCTTTTCATGTGTGCCTCACACTCTCTTTACTATCGCTATTATAACGGACACTGCTCTTCTGAACTCTCTAATTAAATGCCTCCTCCTTTAAGGAGAGCTTCAAGTACCAGACTTTCGACACATTCTCATCCTTTTTGTTTCCATCTTTCTAACACAAGAGTTAAAGGTTTTGTCCCTCCTTCCTGAGTAAAATATACATACATACATACATGTGTCACTTTCGTGAAATAATTTTCATACATATATATATATATATGTGTGTGTGTGTGTGCATGTGTGTGTAAACATTCTACATTCATTTTATTGTACACACTGATTCCATTGTCAGGGCTAAAACACGGCCCTGTTTCAGCTTTGGACCTACCTTTTTACACACCACCCTGATTATCAGACTTCTTTAGAAAAGTGTACCACAATCACTGGGAACGATATAATTAGGCCTACACTACAAATTAGCTCCTTCATGTCGGTGTCGATCGTCCCAACACATTCGTTTGTTTGTAAAATGTCATTATCCACTTGCGATCATTACTTGAACCACATACAGTATGAGTCACAATCGGGTATGAAACACGTTAAACAAAATATGAAGCAAGTGTAGTTTACATCCCCCTGTGGTGCCTAGTGTAGTTTACGTTCCCCTACATTATCCTAGTGTAGTTTACGTTCCCCTACATTATCCAAGTGTGGTTTGCGTTCCCCAACTTTGTCCTCATATACCTAATCAAATAAAACGTTAAAACTAATGAAAATATTACGACTTAACCTAACCAATCTCAATTTATATATATATATATATATATATATATATATATATATACACGGTGAACCAAAAGTAGGTGGACAGTAGGTTGAATACGGTTTGTGTTATATTATATTATAACTATGGTGTTCATTATAACTATGGTGTTTGTGTTATATTATATTAAATATTATAACTAAATTTATTTAAATTTTATTTTGTATTATAGTATACAAAAAAATTAAATATGTATTCTCAAAATAAACGTTATCATTTACTGTCCACCTACATTTGGTTCACCCTATATATATATATATATATATATATATATATATTGACGATTAGTTAGGTTAAGTCGTAATATTTTGTTAGTTTTAACGTTTTATTTGATGGATTCATTTAAAAAAATGTCTTCTAAAGATCCTAGTGTAGTTTACATTCCCCAACTTTGACCTAATGTAGTTTGTGTCCCCTTTGCGTCAGGGGCGTAAACTACACTCGCTCCAAAAATATTATATATGATACTTAAGTCACATATATGAAACAAAAATTTAAAAACTATAAAACAATATATGAATTGGTTTAGATCGAACTTTCTTTTGTTTCCTCGAAAAAATCCTTCTAGTATTTTTCCGTTTACTGTCTCCAACGTGACTTTTTTAGTCTCGTCCACCTCTTTCTTTCAACAAATCAATGACTGGTGGACTACTCTCGACTATCTTTCAATCTTTTTTGCGTGCTCTCTTTCTCTCCTCCAGCCTCGAGAATTCGGGTTTTCATCTCACACTGGAAAAATATACTCTTTCGTCTTTTTCCCGTTTGATCCTGGAACTTATAAACAACTTTAAATACATTATATTATGAGTTTTACAAATTTCTAACTGCTTTACTTTATTTAACTAATTTATGTGACCTATACTATTTCAGAAATGAAGCCTTATTTATATATATATATATATATATATATATATATATACTCAGGGTGAGTCAAAAGTAGCGCCCGATTTCTGTTTTTTCGGCTGTCAGATTCTTTCTGGGAAGTCATGTTGTTAATAATTGTCTTGCAGATTATTAATTTTCTTAGTTTATTTATTTTTGTTTTTGTTTTGCAGGTTATTGCTGAGAGTTTGGAAAGTTACTGAATTTGCACCAAATTGAACCATGAATTACCTTTCAATGAATCAACGCATTGCGGCCGTGAAACATTACTACAAATGTAATGAACAACCAACGATGGCGGCACGCCGTTTGGCACAGGAATTCGATATTAACCCACCCCAGGGAAGAAACATACGATTGAGTGTCGACAAATTTGAAGCAACAGGGTCGGTAGCCACTGCAAAGAAGTCCGGTCGTCCGAAAACGGCAACGAATGTAGCTAAGGCTGAAGAAGCCATCAGGAGACTGGAACAAAGTCCGCAAAAGTCAACTCGCCGTTTATCTGCAGAGTTGGAAGTGAGCCAATCAAGTGTTATCCGTATCCTTCACCAGAAAAAATGGAAACCTTACATTCCACGCTTACTGCATGCCCTTCATGATGGAGATGACGACCGCCGTCTTCAATTTTGCGAAGAGTTCTTAACTAAACTTGACGAAGAGGACACAATGCTAGACAACATCTGGTGGTCAGATGAGGCATGTTTTAAGCTTAACGGCACAATTAACAGACACAATTGTGTCTACTGGGCTGCGGAGAACCCAAGAGTGACAGTTGAGAAGGAGGTAAATTTACCTGGCGTGACAGTTTGGGCAGCCATATCTCCATTAGGGATAATTGGACCCCTTTTTCTTTGAGGGATCTGTCACTGCAGAAATTTACCTGGATATGCTGCAAACCTTCTTATGGCCCAGGGTACAAGATCAGGACTGTTATTTCCAGCAAGATGGAGCTCCACCTCATTATGGACGTCATGTTCGTCAGTGGCTTGATGAAAACTTTCCCGGAAAGTGGATCGGCCGCCGCGGTCCGATCGAGTGGCCGGCACGCTCCCCAGACCTTACACCTCCAGATTTCTTTCTTTGGGGGCTCATGAAAGACCTTGTTTATCGTGAAAAGCCTCGTACCATTCAGGAATTGAAGGCTCAAATCACTGCCAAGTTTGAGGAAATTGATATCGAACTCTGCAGGCGTGGTGTGTGCCACTCTGTGCCTGCTCGGCTGCAATTGTGCATCGATCACGAGGGAGGGCACTTTGAAAATTGCAAGTAAAACAGCTTGGTACAGTTCCGTAATAATTTTCCCCCGAATAAATGGTTAGATAAACATGTCATTCATTTATTTCTACCTTCTTGTACACTGTAATACAAATGGCAAACAAAAAATCAACTGACAGAAATCGGGCGCTACTTTTGACTCACCCTGTATATATATATATATATATATATATATATATATATATATATATATATATATATATATATATTTGTAACAGTTTTTTTGCGCACACCTACAGGTCGCTACAATTGGTGTAGAACAATGCGGTTTTCCCCATTCGATGCGTGTTTTTATTGTGCAGTGCCCATGCTAAAAAAAATTCCCTAACATAAATCCTTCCCCCCCTTTTAGGGGTACAGTTCTTCCCATTTCTTCATTTTTAATCATAATTTTGGCACAAAATGGGGGAGGGTGGGGTAATGGGGGAGGGGGTGAGGTTAATGGGGAAACTCAGAAAAATAGATGCGATATATATATGTAACCACAAAAAAATTAAAGTAAATCCTTTGCAAGGTGCCAGCCCCCTTCCCCCCTTGGGGGTAATGGGGGAAGGGTGGGGGTAAATGGGGGAGAGGGGTGGGGGAGGGGGTATTGGGGAGAGGGGTGGGGTAATGGGGGAGGGGGTGGGGTTAATGGGGAAACTCAGAAAAAAAATTGGTGGGGTAAATGGGGGTGAGAGGGGTGGGGGAGGGGGTATTGGGGGAGATGGGTGGGGTAATGGGGGAGGGGGTGGGGTTAATGGGGAAACTCAGAAAAAATTGGTGGGGTAAATGGGGGAGAGGGGTGGGGGAGGGGGGGGTGGGGGGGGTGGGGTCATGGGGGAGGGGGTGGGGTTAATGGGGAAAACTCAGAAAAAAAAATGATAACCAACATCGATTCCGGTCAGGAAGATCATGCTTATCACAACTAATGGAACACTTTAACAATATTATTGATGCACTCGAAACAATGAAAACTATGATTTGGCGGGCCGCAGGGCCCCCAATTACTGTCGGTTCAGTTATTTGGTCAATAAAACTATAGAAATGAACGCAGTCATGAAAATCTTAGGCTTCAAATCCGAGCTCATTGTATTAAGATTTGTGAAGCTTTAGATTTTCATGGCTACGTTCTTTTCTGTAGTTTTATTGAATGAATAATTGGTTTGCCAGTAACTGGAAGGCCGCAGGCACCCTAATTACTGAGGCCCAAGGTGAGAGGAATAGGAATGATATCCAGATAAAGGGCTACTGATGTTCAAAATAAAATACGCCGTAGGCCCACAATTCAGCCAAAGCACCGCAGATCTAGCAAAATCGGCGCGTAGCGCCGACCTTTTGCTATTGTGACCTATTTTACGGTATTAAATTATTTAATTATATATTCCAAGCACGTTTACGTGCGTGTTTACGTGCAAGAAGTTACGGATTCTGAATACTAATAATTGGTATGTGTCTTTGAGGTAACATTTGACGATATAGTGTCAAGAGTTTATTCTTTGTACTGAAACTTAAGGATCCTGTATAAGGTAAAGTGAAATAAAGGATATTCTTAGAAACCGCGATTATATTTCTAGTAGTAGGATTAATTAATCTGTTTAAGGTACGATCTGTTGTAGTTTTTATAAATCTAGAGGGAAAATTACTCTTTATAAGGAAGAGTTTAAGAATTATAATTCTTTGTGTAGCTTAACACAGTCCAAACAAATACTGACCACTCTGCATGTCAAAGTGGAAATCAAATTACGTTTAAAATTCAGAGGAGTGAAAGTAAAGCAATTGGTAATAAAGTCAGTAAATGTGGGTTTGTAAGTAAATCAGCTACGCAAAACTTCTAACAACAAAAACTGAAAAACTAAACCTAATACTAATAGTTAAATATATTGCCCCCTCCCCATTAACAACTCGACTGCGAAATTCTCTGGTACCATTACGGAGTTCAGAAACATGATAAAATCGCTAAATTCCCATGCATACTTTGCGGATACTTACAGACAAGGCTCTCCCTCCTCTACCGGCCACTGCTGACAAAAAAAAAATATTGTGAAAGATTTGGTACTCCTTAACAGAGCTGGGCACTTGCGGTTTTTTTTGCGGTACTGCGGTACTGCGGTACTACCGCACTACCAAACCGGTACCGCATAACGCAGTACCGCAAAGGATCGCTGAAAGTACAGCCTGTACTTTCAGCGATCCTTTGCGGTACTGCGTTATGCGGTACCGGTTTGGTAGTGCGGTAGTACCGCAGTACCGCAAAAAAACCGCAAGTGCCCAGCTCTGCTCCTTAAGTATGCGCTCTACTTCAAAAACCGTGATCTACGCAGCAAAATTTTACGGGAAAAGATTCTACATTTTTAGTCGTGATTTTTTTTTATTATATTATATTTATGTTTTTGAAATTATGAAATTATATATTACAATAATTAAATGCATAATTGATGCATAACTTCAGCTTATCAATTTAAGAGAAAATGTAACTAGCGATATACAGAATGAATGTCATTTAAAAAATCGGAGAACAAATCTTGCGAGTTTTTTCTCATTAATCTCCAGACCTAACCTAACCTAACCTAACCACCTGTACCTTTTCAATAACCATTTTCCTACCTGTTAATCCTTTAATGCGCTGTGATACGGTTATTATCATGGGTAGATCGCATACTTAAGTCAAAAAGTCCGGTAGAGAGCATACTTAAGAGCACCGAAGATTTATAGTAAGAGGAAAAATAATAATGAAAAGAATAGCTTTTGAGCTCATTCACACCATGCCTACACTTATCTCGTGTACCCAATTACGCATTAGAAGACAATGGAAAATAAAGGATAGCCTGAAACGCTAGTTTACTTAATCTATTCTGTATCATGCATTTTTGTATGTATTGTTTGTTTATTTATCATTTCGATGAATGGCAGAGGCCATCGTACTGAGAGAATGACTTTTTAAAATTAATTATTTATATTGCCATCTTTCACACTGGAATTACTTAGATAAGGGAGCACTGAACAGAGGCACCTTCAGCCGGTCAGCACATGCCATTTAAGAATTCTCACAAAAGTGTACATCATGCATGTGATTACTCCCTTAAAAAATAATTATCATAACGTAATATACTGGGGGCACTCAATATATTTTGCCCCACCCTTTTTTCTTAGCTAAATAATAGGCCATGGGGCTGAAATGTCTTTTGGTTCGTAAGTTTGAACTTTCTGCGCTTCACATAACCGGATTTTTCCAGTTTCAAACCTCGCCTCCTTGTATAAAATCGCTTTTAAACGACCTTGTATAAAACCGAGGGTTAACGCAGTTTCGAAAATGGCGTCTGACAGTGATGTGCGTCGTAAACAGAGAGCTGTTATCGAATTTTTAACCGCAGAGAAGGAAACGGAAATATTCACAAACGTCTACAAAACGTTTACGGAGATGCTGTTGTTGATCGAAGCACAGTTGGATGCTGGTCTAAACGTGTGAGCTCATCGGAGAGAGGGAGAGCCAGCCTCGATGATGAGCCACGCAGCGGTCGCCTGGCATCGGCTGTGACATCTCACACTGTGCAACGTGCTAACAGCATCATTCGATCAAATCGGCGAGTCATATACAAGAAGCTATCACTGGAGCTAGGAATTAGTGAAGGAAGTGTGAATACGATAATTCAGCAACTGAGATACTCAAAAGTGTGTTCACGGTTTTTCCTCGCGAACTGACTGAAGATTACAAAGCCCAAAGAAAAGAAATTGCTTCTGAGTCGTTGATTCGATACGAGACAGAAAGGGATGACTTCTTTTTACGAATTGTGACTGGGGATGAGACTTGGGTACACCACTTTGAACCTGAAACAAAACGCCAATCTATGGAGTGGCATCACGCAGACTCCCCACGCAAGAAAAAGTTCAAAATGGCTCCCTCTGCAGGAAAGGTTATGGCCACCATCTTCTGGGACATGAAGGGGTGATTCTGGTAGACATTATGAAGAAAGGACAAACAATCAACTCAGAGGCATATATTGCTACCCTACAGAGACTCCAGAGACGTATAAAGCGAGTTCGACCGGAGAGAAAACTGGAAGACGTCCTTCTTTTGCACGATAACGCAATACCACACGACAGTTTGCAAACAAGAGAGGCCATCACAAAAATGCTCTTGACTGTGTTACCCCACCCTCCATACAGCCCAGATCTGGCACCTTCAGACTTCCATTTGTTTGGGCCAATGAAGGATGCTATTCGTGGAAGAAAGTTTCAGAGTGACGATGAGGTTGTTGAGGAGATTAAGAGGTGGCTTCAGCGGAACCCAGCGGACTTTTACCAGCAAGGAATAAAGGCCTTGTTTCGAGGTGGAGGAAAGCCGTAGAAAAGGATGGAGACTATGTGGAAAAATAAAAACTTGTAAAAAAGGTATGTAACTACTTGTGTACAAAATTTCTGGAATTTACAAGGAAACTTGAAAAGAAAAAAAAAGGTGGGGCAAAATATATTGAGTGGCCCTCGTATATTGCACCTTTCGCATGGAAATTACTTTGATAAAGAAGCACTGATCCAGAGGCGCTTCCAAATGGTCAGCACCCCCAATTTAAGAATTCCCCCGACATCGTACATATGCTTAATTTTTACCCCCTTTTTTACGAAATTGGTACACACTATATAAAACTATGAAATTCTATTGTCGCTAAGTAGCTTCCCTTTGGTTAAATATGTCTATTCGGACGTTTTGACTCCCGAGAGTTCCCATCAAACTTCCCATCAGGTGCTCTGAAACCAGACCAGACCAGCGCCTCCTACTGCATTTATTGGCAAAAGGGAATATTACTTCTTCTATATAAAAATATGCAAATGTTCTCTAGCTACCTAAGTTAAGTACACCGCGAACTTCCTACTGTATATCTATATCTATAACTATAACTTCCTCAAAGAGCGTCAGCAAATGGTTACAGTCTGAGATCGGAGGTACGTAGCTCTGTACCATAAGGAACAGTTTTAGCTCCACTACTATTCATAATCATGAATAAGAAATGAGAAAATGAAAGCTATGGATTACTATGCTACAAATGAAGAGGAAATTCAGAGAAACCGAAGAGCAAAATATTTAGGAATTATAATGGCCGACGATGCGAAATTTTAAACAAAATCAAGATAGAGATAAGCATAGGGTTGCCGGGACAGTTCCGCATTTGATCAAAAAATTCCGCGTCAAAATCCCTCGTTCAAAATGTCCCGCAAAAAATATTTTTTAAGCAAATTTTTTAGGGATGAATTGATTTAGAATTTCGATATTATGTACAGGGTGTCCCAGAATTAACTATCTATTTCAATGAAATCGGACAAATTTTTTAAAAACACACTTTTATTTATGTTTATCATGTTTAATGTGTTAAAAATGTATAAATTTCTAAATTTTTTTCATAATTTTATTTTCATAATTTTTTCATTATCTGGTCCAATGAAAGACCGTCTGAAGTCATAGAATGGCAAAGAGACTCTCCAAAAGTTAACGTGTGGCTTGGAATGACCAAATCCAAAATTTATGGCCCATTCTTCTTTGCGGAAGCAACTGTAACAGGTACCGTCTACCTTGATATGCTTCAGCAGTTTCTCGAACCACAGCTTCTTGATGATGGCATTCTTGATAATGTTGTGTTTCAACAAGATGGAGCACCATAAATTTTGGATTTGGTCATTCCAAGCCACACGTTAACTTTTGGAGAGTCTCTTTGCCATTCTATGACTTCAGACGGTCTTTCATTGGACCAGATAATGAAAAAATTATGAAAATAAAATTATGAAAAAAATTTAGAAATTTATACATTTTTAACACATAAACATAAATAAAAGTGTGTTTTTAAAAAATTTGTCCGATTTCATTGAAATAGTTAATTCTGGGACACCCTGTATAATAATTTCAATTTATTCACGATGTTTAATTGTTAAATATCATTGTAATAAAATTTTTCTAATTTTGTTTGTTGTAACCGTTGAAGAAATCTAGTTTCAATTTGAAAGAAAATTTGGTCTTAAAAAAAAACTCAGAAAATTTTTTGTCCCGCATGGGCATTTGAAAAATCTGGCAACCCTAGATAAGCAAAGCAAAAATTATAACTGGACAGATACTGAGGACCTTTAAAAAAAAAAAGAGAAGAATAAGGATCACCTGAAGATCCGTCACCCCAGCCTTTTTTAGTTAGCTTTATAAGGTTAATTAACGAAAATATCACGCCTTAACCTAACCAATCGTTAGGTCAACTGTACGCCCTTGACGATTGGTTACGTTAGGTCGTGATATTTTCGTTAGTTAGCCTTATAAAGAGCTAAAAAAGGCTGGGTGATGGATCTTCAGGTGATCCGAATATAATGATTTTCTTGCTAAGAACACTGCCAAAAACTGGAATACTGCTCAGTCTTAGCATTCTCATATAAAAACCAAGACATTGGGTCAATTAGAAGAAACTCAAAGAAATGTCACAGCCAAGATCAGTGGACGCAAAGAACTATAAATTGATGGGGAAGTTTACATAAATTAATCTATATTCGCTGGAAAGAACAAGAGAGAGGTACACCACAATACACGCATGGAAAGTAATAGAAAACTTGTACATGACATCAAAATGAACCCGATACCATTTAAAGAATACGGTAAAATAAGAAAGGCAGACTGTACAGTATTTCCAAACCAAAGGCTAGACAAGGAACATCTCAACAGTGTGAGGAAAAATAGCTTTGGTGTCAGAGGGTTAAGACTATTTAACCTCTCTACTACAAAGTTTTTTGCATCTACCTATTACCAAGGTGGGGTAGCTAAGTTACCCGTGGCTTTTTTGTTAGAACTCTATTTATATGCTATACAAACTCAATTCTGTTTTGAACATATCACGTATTACTTTAGCAAATCATTATTTACTGCTTACAATGTGTGCATGTCACAATAACATCCTATACTCATGAATTTGGCAAACCTATTTCTTGCAGATAACACACATGAGTCTAGGTTTTCGATCTCGTTGTCTAGGACAAATCGCACATATATCGCACAAATACTTTTCTTTCAGAAATTAGCAAAGAAAATTCATTTATCTGCCTATGTCTTGTAAGACTAAGTAACAAATACCTAAGAGGAAAATTATATACACAAAATATACACAAAAAATGAGCGTGGGGTAACTTTATTATCCCCGTTGGTAATAGAGAGGTTAACCAGTTACCAGCAAAAGAAATAACAAATACAAGTGATGTTCATGCGAACGTCTTCAAAAAAACAGACACCTGGCTTAGAACAACCCAGATGAGCCGGGTATACCTGACTATGTAAGTTGGAAGGTTCAAGAAAGCAATTTTCCTTTAGCAAAATAAATGGACCTTTTCCAGTTTGTGTACCGTTTTTCATATAATTTATTTTTGAGAATATTTTTGTTAAAACTAACGAAAATATCACGACTTAACCTAACCAATTATCAAGAGCGTACAGTTGATCTATTAGTAAATAGTAAATACTATTCCAGAAACAAACAATGTTATAATTAATAACAGATCAACTGTACGCCCTTGATAATTGGTTAGGTTAAGTCGTGATATTTTCGTTAGTTTGAAAAACGGTACACAAACTGGAAAAGGTCCAAATAAATAAAATATACAGTATATATAGTCTATATATATATAATATATAAACTTTTAAAACATGTGTATAACTAGATTTTGTTGAATTCTGAGAAAAGATTTCAGTTTTACACAAAGTATCGCTCTGCCCATACACCCATTCAGGTTACAAGCAGTATTATTACCCGGTTCATATAAGGTCAATGTACTGACAAAGGTTCTGTAGATGGTTCATCATCCGTGGAAGCGACAATGTTTTACGTTATCATAATCAATGTGTGGTCAAGTTCATAATCACTTAGTTTCCTGTGTAGTTAGTTTGCATTTCAGGCATTTCAGACACTCCTGGCGCTATGCCTCAGGCTCACTATAAGTTCCTTTTGGTATAGAGATTTTAATTTAAAAATAATTGCAGCACTTCCAGAAATCGATTCAGACTTATAAGTTATATGATCTTTCCATTCCAAGTCTTTGTTAAGTCAGGCAATTCAGTTATTTTGCATTTTTTTATTGCAGTATATAAGCATTTAATCTATTCAAAGGGGCAAAAGGGCATTTCGTTCGTAGTTAAAATTCATGAAATTTGCCAGTCGACAACTCCAGCATGGTGAAGTCTTCAACATTATCAACAACATCTGATCGACTTAACATTCTATCGACGAGTACACTGTGAGTTAAATTAAGTTAGGTTAAGTTGGATTGTAAGTTTTTAGTGTCGATTGATTGGCCTTGTCGACGAAATGAGTAAAGGTTTGTATTTACAGCTTTGTTTGAAAAAGACGTTGTCGTATCATTACGAATAAGGCGAATTTGAACATATGGGAGATCATTAATAAATGCGCAGTGAAAATAGCGAGGGATCAAAAACACAACCTTGGGGCCAGGGTCGCCGACAGGTGGGTACATCTAGTACAGATGTCCCAGGCCCGGAGCTCTTTAAATCTGTTCCGGACCCGAAAATTTCTGTAAATTTCTGTGGACGAGCCTGCCTGGGGCACAACGCGCTTACATCTTAAACTGATGAGCGTTGGCTGTTTACAGAGACAAATAATAATATTTGGAGGTGCATAGACTCCTTCATAATCGCAAAGGTTACGTGACGGGGAAGGAACCTACAGTTTTACGTAGAATCCGAACTACGAGATTTTAAAACATCTGAACGCGGGGGACGGTCTTCCAGCCAACTACCGATCAAATCCAACATCGCTTAACTTCACTGATGTAACGAGAAGCGGTGTAGCGACGTGGCCACGACGTATCCCTTTACAGAGACAAATGACATTTAGTGGACGAGTGTATATAGCTCGTAACCCGTAAATCCACGCATAGTAGTAGTTACGTAGAAATTATGAAGAAGTTACGAATTAAATGTACATCTAACATCGAGGCAACTTTAATCACGCAGCTACAAAATAAATCCACGCAAAGCTAATTCTTTTTCCTTGCCACTAAATATATT
>JAJOZX010009093.1:0-70000 GCA_023014485.1 Bathynomus jamesi
TTTTTATGCTGCTAAAAAATATAATTTGGAATGTATACGTGTTATTTATAGTTAAATTAAAAAATAGATTTTTTGGTTTTAATTCTTTTTTATTAGCAAAAAATATTCTCTATACATAAACATATGTGTGTGTATATACGAAGCATATATACGAAATACATATATCATAGACACACATACATACATACATACATCCATACATACATACATACGTTCTTAAAACACCCATACCTACATACCTGCCTACATACATACAAACATACACACATATACATACATACATACATATATACGTTCTTAAAACACCCATACCTACATACCTGCCTACATACACACATACACATATATATATATATATATATATATATATATATATATATATAATATATATATATAATATATTACACACATATATACTGTATATACATAAACAGATAAGTCGCTTACAAAATTTCAACATTATTCACAAAAAATAACTCATTTTGCTTTTATTTAGACTAAAGCGAAACCGATTTAATTCAATTGCGTTGCAAATTCAATGCCTTGACTATTTCGTTCACTGAATTCCGGATGAAAGCTGAAGTTTAGTCATGAGGTCAGACTGGAATGGGGTCCATTTGAGTAAGATTAATTATTCCCAAAACACTCCACTTTCACTGCGATTTACCGAAAGAAATGAGAACAGTTTTTAAGGTTTAGTTTTGCCATTCTGTACAAAGCAGGAATCCATTTTCATGTAAATGTATATATATATTCATGTGGAAACGTTAGCAATTTTAAGTTACTCTCTTAGTTCTACTCTACTTTTATATATATATATATATATATATATTATATATATATATATATATATATATATATATATAAGCAAACAACCACAGGGAAAAGGAAAAAGAAACACGAAATCCGAGCGCTTTTGTGATATATTCACATCTTCAAGGAACAACAAGTAATAGCAATTATTATCCTATTACTTGTTGTCCCTTGAAGATGTGAATATATCACGAAAGCTCTCGGATTTCGTGTTTCTTTTCCTTTTCCCTGTGGCTGTTTGCTTATTATAAGATCACGTGTTATTCTGTGATTTTACTGCATATATATATATATATATATATTATATATATATGAAAATTATTTCACGAAAGTAACACGTGAATACTATTTATGATGAAACTAACCACGAAGGAAAAAGGAAAGCACAGAATGGTGCTCAAGCGCTTTCGTCTAATGACATCCTCAGGAACACAAATAAATAACAAGTTCGAGACTATATATAGGTCACAAAAAAAATAAAATAGAAAAATAAAAATTGTAGGAGGAGCATTAGCACTTTGCTCCTCTTGTCTAAATCTTTTCTAAACGAATTCAAAACAACAGGCTCAAGCGAAAAGAGGCACTGGCTAATAATGAAATATTTGTAAGTTGAATAATGGCAGACTCAAGAATATTTCTATTAACAATGTTGCTTGAGTGAAACAAAATTGAAGCATTATTCCAATCAATACAATGGGATAACTCTGGAAAAGGACAAAAAGGGCACTGGACGACTGTCCCGTTCTAATGGAATATTGACGCTGTTTTACACTCGTGTTCAAATCCTTTCCCGTCTGTCCAATGTAAAAGGAATCACATTGTTTACAACCAATTTTAAAGATAATTTCTGAATTATTAGTTGGGCTATTTTTCCCAGGCTTTTTAGGCATTGCTAATGTACTTAAACTTTTGAATATTAATGTAGTATTTCATATGACAATATTGTGAAAAATATAGTAAAAAATAATCCTACCAATAATTCAGGCATTATCTATAAAATTGGTTGTAAACAATGTGATTCCTTTTACATTGGACAGACGGGAAAGGATTTGAGCACGCGTGTGAAACAGCATCAATATTCCGTTAGAACGGGACAGTCGTCCAGTGTCCTTTCCGTCCATTTGTCAGAGTTAACCCACTGTATTGATTGGAATAATGCTTCAATTTTGTTTCACTCAAGCAACATTGTTAATAGAAATATTCTTCAGTCTGCCATTATTCAACTTACAAATAATTTCATTATTAGCCAGGGCCTTTTTCGCTTGATCCTGTTGTTTTGAATTCGTTCAGAACGGATTTAGACAAGAGGGGCAAAGTGCTAAAACACTGATAGCTTTTCCTTATAAATTTGTATGCTCCTCCTACAATTTTTATTTTTCTATTTTTTTGTGACCTATATATAGTTTCGAACTTGTTATTTATTTCAACGTTCCTGAGGATGTCATTAAACGAAAGCGCTTGAGCACCATTCTGTCTTTCCTTTTTCCTTCGTGGTTATTTTCACATATATATATATATATATATGTTATTTTATGATATTATCATCATTATTATTAACATAAACTTGAATTCACACAAAAAATTGATTATTGTAAAGCCCACCCCCCCACTGCCCTCTTTCTCTCTCTCTCTCTCTCTCTCTCTCCACGTAAAATGTGTATCATACTGAGTAAATACAGTCCTAAATTCAATATTTTATAATACAGCAACAATAAATACTATTAATTTTATACTAAAAACTTTAAACTCAATTTTTATTTAAAAAAAACACTTTATTTTTAAACTTCATTGAAACAATTTTTACTGATGATCAACGTATTAATCCTTTTGTTTGTGTTTGATCAATAGTTTTTACGATTAATATAAAAGCTGATTTTATGATCTTTTTATTATTTTTACGAGTTTTAGTTTTAGAAAATGTGGTTCGTATAAAATATTAAATATATTTTTTGAGATTCATTTTTCGTTTAATGTTTGCGAACACGACAAAGATAGGAGTAATAGGAGAGAACTCTATTCCAAACATTGTCTCGATATATATATATATATATTTATATACATACATATATATATACAGTGGGGCTCATAATATTCGTACAGAGAAATATTTCAGTTATATTTGTTTCTTATCTTTTGTATAGTTATGAAAAGTTTACGGTTCATTTGGAAATATTTAACAAATACAAAAATTAGTTTAACTTCAACATATAATGTAAAATATTAAAAAATTTGAGGAAAATAAAAAGTTAAATGCAAAAGCTTTCGTACATATATTTAAAAATTATTTAATAATTTGTGTGTCTACCTTTTGCTTGAAGAATTTAAAATTTTTATCAGTAGTTGGCTGTTTATTGATTAGAGACTGTTGGTAATTCTTAATTCTAGAATTATAAAGAAATGGAAAGGCTTTGAGTCAATCAAAACTCTACCAAAGTGTGGACACCTTTGTAAGATTTCAGAAAGCACAACTAGACGGATTGAAAGAATGGCTGCTGCGAATCCACGAGAGACTGTAGGTGATAGTTGCCAAACATCAAGACTGTCCAAGATCGATGTCCATCCCTTTACTCTAGGTCGCACACTGAGAAAGAATGGTCTACATGGAAGAGTTGCACGAAGAAACCTCTGCTACGAAAAGTGCACAAAGAAGCTCGTTTAAAGTACGCCAAAGATCAATCAAAATGATGGATTTTCATTCTAGAAGAAAGTTCTTTGGACAGACGAGATCAAAATGGAATTATTCTGAAGCAAAGAACAACGGTATGTTTGGCGAAAATCAAATACTGCATTCGAGTAAAAAAAAAAATCCTTCCTCCGGTTAAACATGGCAGTGGTAGTTTGCTTCTTTCGAGATGCTTTAGTGCTTCTGGTCCAGGAAAGCTTGTTGTCATCAATGGAATCTTAAGTTCGAAGAAATATCAGGAAATTTTAGAAGGAAATGTATTGTCTTCAGTTCGGGAGTTGCGAATGGGTCGCAATTGGTACCGCAACCAGACAATGATCCAAAACAATAGTAAGAGCATTATGAAATTGCTTCAACAAAAGAATTTCAAGCTTCTCGATTGGTCCAGTCAAAGACTAGATCTCAATTTAATCAAGAATTTATGGTTTAATTTGAAAAAAAGCTTTCCGCAAGAGAAACCCTTCGAATCTGAATGAATTGCAGCAATTTTCTTTACAAGAATGGGCTAAAATTTCTACTGAGAGATGTCATAACCGTGTAGAAAAATACCCAAAACGAATCATTGAAATCATTCAAGCAAAAGGTGGACACATAAAGTATTAAATAATTTTGTAAGTAAATGTACGAAAACTTTTGCATTTTAACATTTTTTTCAATTTTTCTCAAATTTTTTGATGTTTTACATTTTATGTTGGAGTTAAACTAATTTTTGTATTTGTTAAATTTTTCCAAACGAACGATAAACCTTTCATAACTATCCCATGCATGGTACAGAAGATAAAGACGAATATAACTGAAATATTTCTCTGTACGAATATTTATGAGCGCCACTGTGTATATATATATCAGTGGCGTGCGGTCCATGGAAGCAAGGGAAGCAATGCTTCCCTATTCAAAGAAAGAAGAAAATGCTGTGTTATACTTTAAAGTTTAAACAGTTCAATATGTGTTAATAATTTGTACAAAATCATTTTATTATACTATTTATAGCATTTGATTGGTAATCAGGTGGATACATAGTATATACATTGGTTGCCGTTCGTGCAAAAACCTTTAAGAAAGCCGACGCCAAAAATCTCGAGTTGGACAACAATTGACGAAATGCATCCTTTTTCCCAATGACTTTCGCTTTTTTTTATACTGTTACAAATTGTTTCTTTCCATTCTAAAAACTCATTTAATGTTTAATAATGTAGTATTTATTGAATACAACAAGTTTCATATATAGTTTTTCTACTAAAAAATTCCATGGCCATGTTAAGCGAAAAAGAATATATTTATCGTTATTTATCCTTCCCTATGTCAAAAAGGAAGCAATTTAGAAATCGCTGTCCAGATCTTATAGTTAATTTTCTTGAAATATCTGGCAACTTTACGTGCTGTCTGCTATCATTCTCTCATTTAAAGCGAATACGTAACTACTCTAGAAATGCGCAAGGGTAAGAAAGGCTTGCAAGTTTAGCTTTAATCTCAATTGAGAAAAAGCTTCTTAAGGATATGAAAACCGATGCCTTTTACGAAGAAATAATAGATATATTTAATAAAAAAGAAAGAAGAATAGAATTAACCTATAAGTAAAGTAAGTAGATGATTATATGTTTTGTTTTTATTATATACGAGTATTTTAAAGTTTTATTTTTATTTTATATAATCTTTGTTGTTTTTGCTTGAATTGCTTCCCCTTGACGAAAAATCACCGCACGCCACTGATATATATATATATATATATATATATATATATATATATATATATATATATATATATATATACACGCGAAAGGCACATAGCAGAAATGGTTATAAGTACCTCAAACAACTACGTAGAATGTGTAGCAGCAAAAATTGAAAAATTAAATATGGTACTAATTGTAATGTACAGACCCCCAAACACGCCAACCTCAAAATTTTCAGATTCCATTACAGAGGTAAGAAACTTAGTAAAAGATCTACACTCTCCAACCCCAAATATTTTTCTCTGTGGTGATTTTAATTTCCCATTCATGAAATATAAAAGGATAGGAAAAAATATATATATCCACCAGGACAAGGGGGGCACACGAGAAGACCAGGAGCAGGTAAAAATGCTACTAGCTTTAGCTGATGAATTTATGTTAACGCAAGAAATAACAGAAAACACAAGAAAAAAACAACTGCCTAGATTTGGTATTCACAAACAACAGTAATCTAATTGATAATGTAGAAATCTCCCCAACTATGATATCAGACCACAATATCATTGAAATAACAACTAATATAAAGGCAACAGGAAAGGAAAGAACACGCACAACAGAACGAAGCAAATTCGAAATTTTTAATTTTCACTCCAAAGCTATAAACTGGGAAGATGTGACATCCAGCATGGAAGTAATAGATTGGAAAACCATTTTCGAGGCCAAGACAACGGAAGAGATGTTAATGACGTTAGAGGAGAAGACGTTAGAAATTGTGGAAAAACATGTCCCAAAGATACAACAAAGAGGAAAGAGAAGCAGGTTCGAAAGACAAAAGAGGGCATTGTTCCGAAAGAGAAAAAGAGTGACTGCAAAATTAAGTAATTGTAAAGATAACAACATCAGAAAAATATTAAATGATAAACTACAAAGTATCGATGTCGTCATACAGGAACAAATCGAGAAGCATACAGAAAAAGAAGATGACGCTATAGAAGCGATAAAGGTTAACTCAAAGTACTTCTATAATTTCGCAAAAAGAAAGTCGAAAAACCAAGCGACTATCGGACCTTAAAAAATGAGAACAGTGATTTATCTGATGATCTAACAGAAGTATCTGAAATATTAAAAGCTCAGTATGAATCATCTTTCAGTATCCCAAAAACTGACAAATTGATTTGCGATAGAAACGCGTTCTTTGAGGAAGAACCACAAGGGGAAAGTATAACGGATTTCGACTTTACGACGGATGATATTACACAAGCCATAGGGAAACTAAAAACACACTCAGCGGCAGGACCGGATAAATGGAATGCCACACTGATCAAAAACTGCAAGAATGCAATCGCTGAGCCCCTATACTGGATATGGAGACGATCATTAGACACAGGAGAAATACCGGGCATCCTGAAGAGCGAGAACATAGTCCCAATATATAAAGGAGGAGATCGATCCCAGGCCAAAAACTATAGGCCAGTGTCGCTTACATCTCATCTCACTAAAATATTTGAAAGAATAGTTAGACAGAAAATCTATGACTTTTTGGAAACTCAGAGAAAAAATTCAATGATAACCAACACGGGTTTCGATCAGGCAGATCATGCCTATCACAACTAATGGAACACTACAACAACATTATTGATTCACTTGAAAGTAATGAAAACTATGATGTACTATACACAGACTTTGCTAAAGCGTTCGACAAGTGTGACCACGGAATCATAATATATAAACTGAAATATATGGGAATAACAGGAAAAGTAGGGAAATGGATATATAATTTCCTTAGTGAGCGGAGGCAAGTCGTTACAGTACAAGGAGTATCTTCATCAGAATCAGAGGTCCTCAGCTCGGTACCACAAGGAACAGTATTAGCTCCACTACTCTTCATAATCATGCTAACTGACATAGATGAGGACGTCACCAGAGACAGCACAGTAAGATCCTTTGCAAATGACACAAAGATCAGTAGAAAAATAAGAAACCGAGAAGACATAGGATCTCTACAAACCGACATAAACAAAATCTACAAATGGACTGAAGACAACAATATGAAGTTTAACACCGAGAAATTTCAGCTATTACCGTACGGAAAAAGAGAAGACCTAAAGTGCATGGAATATTATACCCCAAATGGACAGGAAATTCAGAGAAATTCCAGAGCAAAAGATTTAGGGGTTGTAATGACAGATGATGCGAAATTTGAAACACAAAATAAGATAGCAGGAAACAGAGCAAAGAGAATAACGGGTCAGATATTGAGAACCTTTAAACGAAGGGATAGGAATGTAATGATTCCTCTACTGAAAACCGTGATCATACCCAAATTAGAATACTGCTCGGTCCTAACTTCCCCATATAAAAAAGAAGACATTAGACAGCTGGAGGGGATCCAAAGAAGCTTCACAGCCAAGATCAATGGGTGCAAAGAACTAAATTACTGGGAAAGGTTACGAGAACTAGACCTATATTCACTGGAAAGGAGAGAGAGAGAGATACACCATTATTTACACTTGGAAAATAATGGAGAAACTAGTCCCTAATCTTACTCTGAATCCCATAACTCCCCAAACAACGATGGAAAGTAGAAGCGGTAGACTGGTCGTATTCCCAAATTGAAGGCGAGACAGGGAACATCCTTAACCCTGAAAGAAAATAGTTTTGTAGTGAGAGGACCAAAACTGTTTAATCAGTTGCCCAAAGACCTAAGAAACATGAAGGGAATTGCAGTGGAAATCTTCAAAAGAAGACTAGACGCCTGGCTCAGAACAATCCCCGATGAGCCGGGCGTACCTGGCTATGTGAGGTGGAGAGCGCAAGAATCCAACTCACTTCTTCACCAGGCCAACTCGAGAGGAGGGGCGACAAGCTTGACCTTCGCGAAATGAGAAATCATCGCGCGGAACCTTTGTAAGGTTGTAAGGTAATTATATATATATATATATATATATATATATATACAAAATTAAAAAAAACGTCAACAGAATTTGAGGCGCAGCTGTGGCGAGAAGAGTGTTTTTAAAGTAAATAATTAAGCTAAAGTAGACCTTACTGATTACTTGGTTACTTCATAGCCAATGTTGTAACACCGCTTCCTGTCTACCAGCGAAGTTAAGCAGCATTGGGCCTGGAGAGTAGTTGGATGGGAGACCATCCTTTGCGTTCAGATGATGTACAGACTCGTAGATGGTTCAGATCCCACGTAAAGCTTTAGGTCCCCTCCTTTATATGACCTTAGATGTAGCGAAGGGGGGTTAAACAACCCCATCAAACAACAATCCTACAATTTTCGACGATTTGGCATGTTGCTCTTCTTTTACTTAGAGGAAACCCTGTACCTAAATTGGTATGGGTATAAAGACAAATGATTAAGAAGGTAATTGAGTAGTTTTCCTCTCTGGGTTGGTAGTTGAACGTCCAGTAATTGTAGTTATAAAAAGAAATTCATTCGATTTATTTATATATATTGTATAAACACAACCAAAACGACCAAATACTTGGTTAACTGCTTGGCAACCAGTCCAGATGATTATTCAACCATGCAATGCCTGCGTTAATTATATTTATTTTTCTGGTTATACATTTATAAATAGTCGAATTAAACATTTGTATTTGGTTGTTTTAACCAAATACTTTTTCCTGTTTAAACACCTCATTCGCGGTTATTTTCACAACAAATCTTTCTATACCTTAGTTAAATGTAACAGAAGTGCCAGAAATTTAAGCGGCTTAAGGCATAACAATTATCTTATACCTCAATGAGTGCCAATGGCTCCAACCAAATGTGGCATGGGGATTATTCCCTTACTTTAATGGGTGACGAAAAAAAAACTACAGTAACCCTTATAATTTAAAGGTATTTTCCCGTTTTTTAATAAGGCCTAAAAAGATTTGGGGCAAAATTATTAAAAATCATTAAATAGAGGTAAAAAAATTAAAAATTTTCAGAAAATAAACAGAAAAAAAGAGGAGTTACTCCATTCTTCGCAAATCGTTTTCTTATACTTAATAAAATTGAGGAAAATTTTTACTTAATAATTAATAATAATTATAAATCAGTAGTAATTAGTTTAAAAGCTTAATTGAAGTTTCTTAAGGTTTTTGCCTAACGTACGCTATACGTGAACATGATCTGAAGGTTCTGTCATTGAAGAAATGAGCAGTTACAAAAGTTTCTAAATATTCATATTTAAGTTTGGGGGAGAGGGAGAGAGGGGTATTTGGAGAGAAAGTGGGTAGTTACGAATTCCATGTTTAAGAGGTTTGAAGGGTACATGGAATAATAGAAATCTGCCATGAACGTCTTATAAGATTTAATTGGTTTGTTTACAAAGGAATTTCTTATAACCGGGAAAACCACAGTTTCGGTATAATTTTTGTTTGTGTGTTTGTTCTATATATGTTACAGGGAATCTGTGTAACTAGGGATTTCATGAAATTCCTAAAATGTTCAGGGATTTCACTTAAGGTTAAGTCTGATATTTTCGTCAGTTTTAACGAAACTATCACGACTTAACCTAACCAATCGTCAAAGGTGTACAGTTGACCTAACCGGGAACTCAATAACTTTCCCGTAGGTTTAACGAAAACATCACGACTTAACCTTACATGAAATCCCTGAACATTTCAGGGATTTTATGAAATCCCTAGTTATACAGATTCCCTGTAACATATACACTTTCTGAATATTATAGAGTGCTTAGGACAAGCGAGCTCTACCCTTAGAAATCCATCAGTGACGCATCAGACTTGAATTTTTATGTTGTTATTGAGTTAATATTATTAATACGTGCAATTGTGACAATAACCTAAATGTGTTTATATTACATATTTAAACATGTATAGAATGAAATAAATATTTATATATTTATTATATACAGTTTCGCTGATGAGGAACTGAAATAAATTAGAAAGTACTCGGAGGGGATGTGCCACTTTTTCTTTCGTGTTATTTCCAAATAGAGAAGGTCACGCTTTAGTGTTAATATCAGCAATACAGCATATGCCAGGGGTATCCAAACGCGGCTCTTTTACACATCAAGCGCGGCTCTTGAAAAGTACTGAACTGGATAGGTCTAAAACAGGGGTGGCCAACCTTTCCAAGCGATGGGCCAACAAATCGGTCAGTAATTTTCAGAGGGCCACTTTTCTGAAATCTAGACTAGAATAAGAAGGTAAAATAAAAAATAATTCAAGTACACTGAAATTTTTATTGAAATACAAACACACATATATGTAAAAATATGCTCAAACACTAATAGAAGTAATATAATCGTTCAAAAAATCGAACCCTGAAAAACTAGAAAATTCAAACATTGAATAAAAATGTTATTTTCTACATTAACTGAACTTTAGTGTGATTTTTTAGCCTGTTTTGAGCGTCGATTAAAGCTGATCGGTACTTACTGTATTCTTAATAAAATTCATTGAGGAAAATGCTTGTTCGCGGACGTAAGTGGATCCAAATTTGCCACCCGATGGCGGCGGGCAACCCTAACAGTCTTGGTGGGCCATTTATTGGCCCGCGGGCAAGGGGTTGGCCACTCCTGACCTAAAACCTATCTCATTCAGGGAAATAATGAGGGCTGCGGTAAATTTATTTAAAGTACATATTGTATGGGACTCAGAGTCAGTAAGGTTGACCACCCCTAGTATATATATATATATATATATATATGAAAAATTATTTCACGAAAGTGACACGTGAAAAGTATTTATGATGAATAAAACCACGAAGGAAAAAGAAACACAAAGGGGTGCTCAAGCGCTTTCGTCTAATGACATCCTCAGGAACACTGGAGTGAAAGGACAGATCAAGGCAATATATAGTTACAAAAAATAAACATACATACATACATATTCACATATATATAACTAATATATACATATATATCTATATATATATATCACAAAAATATATACATTATATAGTAAGCATAGAAAAAATTGTGGGAGGAGCCAACATTTATATGGTCACAGAAGAATAAAGAAATAAAAATAAATATAATATAAATTGAGAAAAAATTAATTACAAAATAGTGCCTTAGTGATATATATGTCACAGCCTAAATAATCATAAAGAAATACAGGCAAATAAAAAAACCCATAAATACATATACATCAATATATATATATATATACATATATATACACATATATATATATATATATATATATATAAGACACTTTTAGCACTTGGCCGACCTTCCATAAAAATTCAAATGGCTTTTTTATGGAAACAGGTCACAAACGAATAAAGAAATAAAAATAAATATAAATATTGTAAGTGGAGTCTACCAATTCAAGCTCAAGAGGGAGGTTTTACAATCGATTTAATAGATGCTGCCAAATTGATATATATGTCACATTATTAAAAAATAAAAATTGAAAGATAAATTTTAAGAGAGGCACACCAATTTATAAGGGAAAAATACCACATATGCATATTATAGTCACAAACGAATACAAAAATACAGTAAATATAAATGGAAAACAAAATGATCCCTAGATGATATATAAAGAACAATAAAATATATATACAACATATTTACGGTATATATACGAATATAAACGCAATATATATTGCGTTTATATTCGTATATATACCGTAAATATGTTGTATATATATTTTATTGTTCTTTATATATCATCTAGGGATCATTTTGTTTCCAATTTATATTTACTTGTATTTTTGTATTCGTTTGTGACTATAATATGCATATGTGGTAATTTTTCCCTTATAAATTGGTGTGCCTCTCTTAAAATTTCTTTCAATTTTATTTTTTAATAATGTGACATATATATCAATTGGCAGCATCTATTAAATCGATTGTAAAACCTCCCTCTTGAGCTTGAATTGGTAGACTCCACTTACAATATTTATATTTATTTTTATTTCTTTATTCGTTTGTGACCTGTTCCATAAAAAAGCCATTTGAATTTATATGGAAGGTCGGCCAAAGTGCTAAAAGTGTCTTTATATATATATATATATATATATATGTGTATATATATGTATATATATATATATGTATGTATATGTATTTATGGGTTTTTTTATTTGCCTGTTTATTTCTTTATGATTATTTAGGCTGTGACATATATATCACTAAGGCACTATTTTTGAATTAATTTTTTCTCAATTTATATTTATATTTATTTTTATTTCTTTATTCTTCTGTGACCATATAAATGTTGGCTCCTCCCACAATTTTTTCTATGCTTACTATATATATGTATATGTTTATATATATATATATATGTATATATATATATATATGTATATATATGTGAATATGTATGTATGTATGTTTATTTTTGTAACCTATATATTGCCTTGATCTGTCCTTTCACTCCAGTGTTCCTGAGGATTCATTAGACGAAAGCGCTTGAGCACCCCTTTGTGTTTCTTTTCCTTCGTGGTTTTATTCATCATATATTATATATATATATATATATTATATATATAGGGTGTCCCAGGAGGAAATGTCAAGAATGCACCATTTCACTCTTTGGGTATTTCTAAGTAGAAAGTATTATTATCGATATGGGTCTGATTCCCAACCGTTACCGAATACAGGCCTCTACATTTGAGGTTATGAACGCATCCTGTATACGTGCAACCAACTGCTCCCTATTTCGGGCTTACCCCGCTGAAAACGTTACTCTTCAGAACCCCCAGACAAAAAATAATGTAAATAAATAATGTGAGGATCTGCACAGTTGCCAATTATCATAATGTCATTGAATATATCTAAGATCGGCTTTTTTTATGTTTAGTTACCCAAATGTAGGGGCCTGTATCTCGGTAACGGTTGGGAATCAGGCACCATGTCGATATAACTTTCTACTTAGAAATACCCAAAGAATCAAATGGTGCATTCTTGACATTTCCTCCAGGGACACCCTTATATATATAAAATAAGATTCAGTAAGGTTGGCCACCCTTGGTGTATATATATATATAATATATAATATATATATATAATATATATATAATATATATATATATATATATAATAAACAGGGTAAAAATTCTGATGGAGGGATGGATTTCTGAGTAATGCGGGCGTGGCATTATTCTGCATAGTCCCTTATTAGCAGTTGTCGAATTGTAAAATTTTAATAAGGGGATAGTCGTGAGGGTGGGTAGGGTAGTGGGGGGTCGGGGGCATGCCCCCGTGAAAATTTAAAAAATGTAACTGCATAGTGCTACATTCTGGAAACTTTTCAGGGAAAGATACGCAACAAACTCATCATTTTAGTGAAACGTCGTTTTAATGATTTCCATATTTTTTTCATGAAAGTAACTTATGACACTTAATTTAGAACTTTTATTTTGAAAAACCAGGATAAAATCCATTCTAATCACAATGAACCACCCCCTGTTCCCTTCCCTTAACCACAACACATTATATGACCATAGAATATTTTTTTAAACCTAACCATTTAAATCGCATAAAACATATAATATATTAGTCTTTTAATAAATCAAAAATAATAATAATATTGAGCTAGTTTATTTCACTCTCTGGGCTTTAGTCGGAATTCAACATCTAATTGGTCAGATATATTTTTCCGCCAAGTACACTCTCCAAACAGTTTTGAAGTTTTACAATTTCATGTAACAACTTCACATAGGACACAATTTATTTTAATTAGAATGACATGCTTGATTCATACAATTCTTTCTCCTATTTTCTTTGATTTTTCTTTCTTATCATTTTTAAGTTGTTGTTAAAGCGTATTTTACTTATCTAGATAACAAGGGATGGTTATTTGATTTTGAGTTAACAAGGAGGATGCCATCCCCCTTCCCTCATCTCTCCTCAGTTCGAGCATTGCTTATTAATCTTCATAGTCCCTGCATAGTCCCATAGTCCATTATTAACCCTAGACTGCGGGGTTCAACTGAACCCTGTAATGCATTTCACGGTTAAGTCAAATCCAACAGTTTCTGAACAAAGAATGGGTGAACATTTTCTTGGAAATCTATTTTCTAAAGTGCGTGTAAATTACTGATAGGTTGATTGTCATTCTATCGTATTGTGCACAACCGCTGTAACCCATTCCAGTCCATTCAAGCACTGATTTCGATTCGCAAGTTCAGAACAATATGAATCAGAGGACTGTAAAGCTTTCGTTTTTCGGTCAGAGCTAAGGAAACTGGAGGACTCCGCTATAATTCTTTGTCGATAAATCTAGCTATGCTGATTTTAAAATTTTGCCATTAACTTGGGAGCATTTGTTTACAATATATATATATATATATATATATATATATACCAGTTAGTGCGCTAAATCGAAAGAACTCAAAATTTACTGGAAAATATGTGTCCTGTAATTATGATTTAAGATAATATGATGGCGCCAATAATAATAATAATAATAATAATAATAATAATAATAATAATAATAATATACCGTATATGTAACAAAATATTTTGCCAGAACTCTTGAACAAAGTTTGTTATGTATGGTGTAAGCATTTTTAGATACTGAGTTTATGATGTAAGCGCAGAAACACCCGAAACTACTCGTATATATACAGTATATATAGTTATCAACAACCTTATTTTCCTGCTTACTTTACAGTATTTTACTGCAGTTAACTGCAGTTAACTGCAGTACATACTAAGAAAATTTCATATATCTTCCATATATTTTTATGTATCTTCCATATATTTTCCTTCCATATATTTTCCATATATTTTCCTTTTATTAATTTTTAATATTTTTAATACTTTTAAAGTTTAAAAGTTATTGAATATGAAGGCATTATATGATAATACCGTGTCATTTTTTTATTCGAGAACCCTATTCAGTATATAATAGTTATTTAGGGTTCTCGAATAAAAAAAGTGACCCTGTACTTCGTCCTCTATAAGCCAAATTTAACTATTTTGGCTGATATCCCCAAAATAGCTAAATTTTGCGTCTTGGTTTTATGTTAAAAAAAGATAAAATGAAGTCTAAATTGTCATTTTCTCCGAAGCTTATTTTTAACTCATTTAAGATAACATTAAAATATAGAATATGAAGAAGAAATACTGCATTAAATCAAAGCTTTATTACGATAAATTCATTAAAATAATTAATTATTTTATATGATATATCCTAGTGTAATAATTATTAAAGAATAATAAAAAGTCAGAATGAAAGCTTAAGAAAGTTGGGGAAAGCATTAGAGCTTCATCTCTCCTCCAAATAGAGCTTGACAGCTGGTTTATGTTGGGGGAGACACTCGTTCATCAGTTCATCAGATACTATGTTAAATGATAACGCGAGATGTAAGCTTTCATTTCGTTTTCAGTACATGTACTGCTTATCTATATACCTTTTTAAAGGTGACCCGCAACTTTCATAACCTTAAAAGAAAACGCTTTTGGATAATATATACACGTAAGTTATGGATAAGTTCATTTTTTTAATGGACACCCAGTACTATCTAATCAAGATAAAGAACGCTTTAGTAAATAATTTCCTCGTGTAGGGCATAAAATAAAAAATAAAAAAGGTCTACATTAAGGAAGTTGATCACAAAGTATATAATTGTTTTGTTTTATGCGAGAATTTTATGATCCATTTTGTATACCTTGAACAATAAAGTAAGGAACATAAAGTAGAGAGTTCCTGTAATATGGTTTAGTGATAGGCATTTTATAGGTAAAATTTACATTGAAATTGTATGCATATATTATGTCCAAACATTCTTCAACTTTATGGTCACTTTTTAATACAGTGAAAAACAAATTAAATGAAATATACTTGGTTGTATTTTTTTCTAAATTCTTCGTTGCCTTTTACGAGTAATAAAAAAGTCGCTAAAGAATACCAAATCAAGAATAATTTTGGCTTCATTTTATAAATAGCTTTTGATAGTTTTAATTAAAAACTTTTCAGTTATGTTGACCACAGTAAAATGGAGTTGTAGATTAAAACAAACAAAAATTCATGATTAATATTTTTTATGACCAATTTAGGCTAAATGGCTAATTCAACCTCATGCAATGACTGTACTAACCATGCGTGTTTATCCTACTTATACATTTAGGGTCTTTGTCGGGAATGAAAACGGTTACGACACCACGAGTATATCTTGAAACTACAACTAAATAATAATAATAATAATAATAATAATAATTCAGTTCAATTCTTTATTCACAAATATACACAGAGTTTGAGTATCTATTTTTCATTACTGCAACACCAATCCTGTATACTGTAGACGATTATAAATTAAATTAGAAAATTTAAAAGCAGCGAGCGAATGACCATTGCGACCATTAACTCAAAACTTTTTCGTATGTGAAATATTAACATAACGAAATTTTTCATAGTATTTGGAATTATCTACTTTTCATTTCAATAGTAAAAAATACTCAATTATCTGTGGATGTTTTTTAAAATAAAATTTTCTCACCTTTTCCTTTTTTAAAGACTTCTTCTTCTTCTTCTTCTTCTTCTTCTTCTTTCTTCTTCTTATTTTTAGTTAGAGAAAAATGTTAATATCGTCTGAAAATAGAGAAAATATTTAACGGTTTCATTAACAAAAATTCAATTCTGATGTATTTATTTTTAACTCTGAAATCAGACTAAATGAATCCACGCAATCGTGTGAGGCCCTAATTTAGAGCTCAAATTAAAATATTCTGTAAATTTGGTGTCAATAGGCTTAGAAGGAACCCTGTAGTCTAAATGATAGCAAGACCTCGCAGTTATCCCTCCATCGGGAACTGCCGAATTCAAGAAAGTTTTTGGTATCTAATTCGTCTGTCCAGTATTTAATTTTGAGAATTTGGTGCCAATCTTCTCAAACAGGAACTCTGTCGGGTCATCAACTTATGACCCCATAATTATACCGGGTGTATATAAAGTAACGCGAATGAAGAGACAAATCCGATTTGAATTATATTAACGTGAGTGAACATGGACGAGTAATATTTATTACATGTACTTTGTAACAACTGTATAGTCAATAGTAAGGTTTATAAGAGGTGCTGAAAATGTTTTTACAATTTACAAAACATGTTAAAACTAGTTTAAACCAGTTCAAATCGGATTTGTTCCTTCACTTACGTTACTTTATACACACCCTGTACTTACTACAACATCAGTAACAGTTAATTTCAAGAAATCTATCTTGTTTACATGTTATGCATCTAAACATCTGACGAACCTGTAAATTTGGCGACATTCGTTTGAATATGGAACGTATAATCATAAAGCATGTGCTCAAACATTAAAATAGTTACCTCTTCGTCAGGAAAAGTTTAACCTCAGGAATTTTTATTTATGTTTAATATAGTCTTTAAGTCGTATTAACTCTGTAATTTTAGTGGGAATTATCCATAAATGAAGGAGTTCCTGTAGCTAGAGAGAGTCGTATCCGAGAGATCGTTTTTTTCCCCAACTCTCTTCTTTGAGCTGTACATCTTCTGCAAATGTGATATCAGTCAGTTGAAAGGGGAGCCCTGTAAAGGGCCAGGTACATACATATATAAACACTTCATTCAAACCCGGCGTTCGATCAGATAGTTTGAATGAAATGCTGGTCATTACCTAGAGTGCGGGAGGGTTAACACGGAAAACACCTCTGGACGCGAAAGTGTTATGCGTTATATCGATTGTTTAAATATATGACAGGTTGTATTAACTTTTATCCCATCGTAGTGTAGTGACTAGCGCCTTCACCTTCTACTCAAGAGGTGATGGATTCGACCCTCCTGGTAGGGGTTTTGTGAAAGAGGTACGCAAAAGTCTGTATTTTTATTATATTATTAAATTTCTTTAAGTAACCTGACAAATATAATAACCATTGAAGCATTTTCAGCAACACTTATTTTAGTTCAATATGGCAGAAAACAATGCAAATATCTCCCCTCCCCCTCATCCTCTCAACTTCCCCTACCCCCCCCCAAAAAAAAAAAACAAAAAACTGAACGGAACAGAAATCAAGACATTCATTTCTCTTTACACCTCGAGGGAGAAATTCCTCCTTAGGGCTTTGTATCGTGCGAGATTTCGAGTCAGAACATCGAACATCTCTCATTTGGCATCTTTCCAGCCAAAGACTCGCCTCTGAATGTTTCATAAACAACATCTGATATCCACAAAGCGCCTTACGTCTTCTTTCCTCTTATAGTCAGAAAACCCTTTATTGGACCGACAAGGAAACGAAATATCTGATACGATCTCCTATATACACCAATCAACCAACCAACTAAATAAACGAACTAATAATGACTTAACAACCTGCCATACAGTTTTTCTCACAGGATGTATTTTGAATTCAATGGAGTAGTGAATGTTTTTGGATTTTATATAAAATATTTTTGAGAATATTATTTTGACCTGACGTTATCGACATCAAAATATTTAATAAATCATAAGAAATAATCTTCAAAGGCTTTTTTCTAATGTTGTTTTTCTTAGAATTTTGTTCGTTGGTAGATAAATGGGGCGGAAATTCATATGTGCGTTCTATTTAACTTGTCACTTCTCTCTCTCTCTCTCTCTCTCTCTCTCTCTCTCTCTCTCTCTATATATATATATATATATATATATACTGTATATATTTCTTTTATCATCACTATATCATCACCATGAAGAATTGTCGATTGTTGTACAGTTGGTTAAAAAAATCCTGTCACTGAACTCTGAATTTTTCTAATATTTTACTAATATTTAGGAAACATGCAGTTTGACGACAAAGCTCTTTTCAGTCGACTTTATATATATATATATATATATATATAATATATATATATATATATATATATATGTATATATATATATATATATATATATATCTGAAAAAATTTCATAATAAATGTTACAAAGCGTCATATGCCACTGAAGCTTGCACATATTTTAAGTAATTTGTCTAAGAAAATTTCAAAATAGCTTTGATATTTGTAAAATTAGCACGCAATTTTTTGTTAGCAATCGATTTAGGCTGGATTTACATAGATATTGGTCAATTTGTGTTGCTTGTTTGCAATGAAACGAATTTTCATTGAGATTATGAATTTGTACTTAAAATCCTGACTTATAAGGGACTCTTGATGATTCGTCTTTCATTTTGCACACACTATACATATTAAAATATACATACTGAAACCAGTACGAAACTCTCAGTTTATCTTAAAGTCTCATGGCACAGTGAGTACGTGAAGGCTCACAAAATTCGAATCTTCAGTGGCATCGGTTCGAATCCCACCGAAGCAAGGTAAATTTATTTCTAATGTATTTAATCTTTAAACTTAAGTTGCTGTTAGTATGTTGTTTTTGATTAACACAAAATTAATATGCATATAATTACACTAGATTTATGAAAATAAACTGAAGTGGTATTTAATTGACATTCCCTCCAATAGGTGGTGCCACCCACTTCGACTAAATTATTTTTCAAGGAATCAGTTCCACGAAAAGAATTTCATCAAGCATCGAAGTTTGATGAAAATACTGTCATTACCTAAGAGTACTTGTTCGATGAAAGAATTTTCCACATCTTGATGAAAATTCCAGTCTCAGTGTAGCATTTTAAGAGTAAGGGGTTCCAAAAAATCTTAGCCCCCCCATTTGCAGCTTACATGTTTACTCATATCGAAATAGTTTTAGTGATTATAAAAATATATAAAATTCTTTATTTATTGCAGGTATTAAAATTACTCTAGTTGATAAAGTGATAATATCATGGCTTCTCAATTAATTGGTGATTCGGAGAGGCAACGTGTGATGACGAGCAATAACATTTCGGGAAGCTCGTGATGCTGGAGCCACCTTTATAACACGTTCATGGGTTGCCAAAAAGTTGCGAAGAAGTGAGGACATCGTCAAAAGAAATTGGAATAAAACTTTGGATGAATGTGAAATGGATACAACCAAATGCAAGTGACTCCACACCATTTGCATTCATGCAACCCCACGCTAACACACTCGCCGCGTTTATGAAATGGGATTTCGGTCACGAAAACCCTAAATTAAATCGATGTCGCGCGTGCACAGGCCACTTTCCGCCAGCGACTTTTATAGGGGATACACTGTTAGACTATCTGACGTGAAGTGGTCCTCGAAGTTGACCTCAGCCTTAGCTGTAGGACATCCGAGTTGTGGAAGCGGTTTACGACACAATGTGAACAAAAAAAAATAAAGAACGAAAGTAAAATGCAGGACTACTGCAGTTTGCATTTTGATTCACTCCTTTAAACTTTAATCAGAACTGTCACAGGAGGCTCACTAAATTAGACTAATTGCCTTAGCAAAATCTTAGGGCCTTTAACTCTGCTGACGATCATAGTTAAGAAGAAGGTTCGACCCCCTCAGTCAAGGGCTAAGGCAGAAGTTTTACAAGGGAGGAAGTTCGACCTCCTTGGTCTAAGTCTCAGGCAGGAATTAAAGGGAAGTAGGTTCAACTTTCTTCGTCTAAGCCTGAGGCAGGAATGAATTTTCATCATAAAATATTAATTAAATTTAAAAATGATTTGAGGGACTGCAGTTGAAGGTTAGTTAGAGAATTTGCGAGTTATTTAATTTTTTAATAAACAAAAAATAAAATATTAATTAAACATAAAAATTTAAAATTACATACATTTGATGGCGACATAATGTCGGGGTTTGCACACTAATACAGTATTACAATTTAGTACATCAAGTATTTAACGTACTATACAGGGTGTTATCAAATTATGTTTCATAAATTAGTATACATATTCAGGACGTCACAGTGAACAAAAAAGTTCCTATGAACATAAATCCGCAATCGCTTCGTTTCCGAGATACATTGATTTTTTGCCGAGGACGATCCAATTAAAATGAAAGTCATTAAAGTTTATCAAAGTCGTAGTTGCTTGGTTGTTTAGACAGCTATTTTTCTTTTGTTTTGATAGTATTTTGTTAGTTGTCATTTTAGAAACCAAAATTATTTCCTTCATTTCATGTATCACTCTCATGTAATGTTACAGAGCGTTATGGAGCAGCATTCTTTTGAAGAACTTGCTGATATGTATCTCGTATTAGGAGATACTGCCCCATAACGCTCTGTAGCATTACATGAGAATGACACATGAAATGAAGGAAATAATTTTGATTTCTAAAATGACAACTAACAAAATACTATCAAAACAAAAGAAAAATAGCTATCTAAACAACCAAGCAACTACTAAACTTTGATAAACTTTAATGATTTTTATTTTAATTGGATCGTCCTCGGCAAAAAATCAATGTATCTCGGAAACGAAGCGATTGCGGATTTATGTTCATAGGAACGTTTTTGGTCACTTTGACGTCCTGAATATGTATACTAATTTATGAAACATAATTTGATAACACCCTGTATACTCACTAGTCGAGTGTTTAACATGTTTTGACGGGGTATGGGTCATAATCCCGACTGCCATAATCCTGAAAGCCATAAGCCCAAGCGCCAAAATCCCGACCGAAGGCAAAAACCCCGACAAGCGATAATCCAGACAAGTCGAAATCCCGACAAGATAATAGTTTATATTTAATATTTACTTATAGCTCAAAATAATAAAAACTAAAAGAAAAAATGCAACCTAACCTAACCTAACCTAACTAGCTGCACTTGCATATGGAGCGTGATTGTGATCCACAAATTTTTGAAGGTGATGTTGTCCATTTAAAAGTTTTGTTATTGCTCTACCTTTGCAATTAAGTGATTTTCGTTTTTCACAGCACCGGTAATAATCGTCTTCCCGACTTTTATCCTTCACCATTAAATAACCGATAACCGCTTTTGCGTTAACTTTGTTATTGCCTTTTTGAGAAGGAACAATTTCACAAATTTCTTCCATGTCATTCTAGGGGTGAAGTTACACTGATAATTTTTAGTTTACTCGCGGTTTTACCTTTGCTTCGAGGTAGTTTAACTTTGCTTCCAGGTGGGAGCAGATCAATTCACTCGCACCCTTGCTGAGTTCTCGCACTCATCTTAGTTCGTGATTTTTAACTATCGGGATTTTGGCCTGTAAGGATTACGACGTTCGGGATTTTGGCCTGTCGGGATTTTGGCCTGTCGGGATTACGGCCTTCAAGCTTATGGTTTTCTAGATTATGACTTTCGGGATTCTGTCCGGGTTCCGTTTTGACGACTTGCATAATTTTAAGGTATTTATCCGACATTTAACAATTTTTGGTGCTACTATAGCGTGATTCCTACCTCGATTCGGCGGTCTACCTTTTAATTATAGCTTCTCACCTTGTTTACTAATTGCTTGTTTACATTTCAATGTCCATCGCCCTTGACGATTGGTTAGGTTTAGTCATGATATTTTCGTTAGTTTTAACGAAAATATCGTGACTAAACCTAACCAATCGTCGGTAGACCACATACTATAGTAGAACCGAAACTATTTTTTAAATAAATAAAATTGAATAATAAATAGCATTTTATATTTATTATATTTTCATTTATACCTTGGATAGGAATCACACTCTACAGTACTGTAGTTTCGAACCAAAACGGGTAGGAATCACCCTATCTAAGTATCGAAGTCACCGGTAGGAATCACGCTATAGTAGCACCCAATTTTTATATGATAATTAATCATGATTATAGTTTTTATGGTTATAATTATTATCATTATTATTAACTAATTGGTTAGGCGTAGAATGAGGAAAGACCTATGTAAATAAATGTACACGAACGCATACATAAATGTTAACTCTAATTAGAATACATGAACATTCAAGAAAAAACGAATTAACAAGTAGCAGTAGGTAACGATGGTGTAACAGATAGGTAACAGGAATGTAACAGTAACATACAGTAACGATGAACTATGTAACAGTTACAATGTAACGGAAAGTGGAAAATTTTATAGACAGAGTCAGAGGGTATTCTTAAGAAAGATAAAACTAAAATTTTCAAGGTCAAGAACTGAGAAAGAATGTAACAGCGAATTCCACTACTTTTGCAGTTAGTTAGAAATTATTATAAACTGCACACGCACACACACACACACACACACACACACACACACATATATATATATATATATATAATTATAATAAAATCATGTACGTAAGAGTAGAGCATCAGTGAACAGACAGACAATTGTACAGAACATGTGCACGAAATTGACAATGTACGTAAGGTTACACATAATCTTGAATAGTTCTATACAATATAAATAGACATAGGCTGATAGATAGACAATAGACATTACGTAGAAAATAGATAAAGTAATTCATACATGTTTTACTATAACGGACGATTCACAAGACAAGATATGCGCAATGACCTATAAGTATGAACTTTATAGCAGTATATGTAATAAATATCATGCCATACACTGAATACAAAATATGAAAATATTTAGTATTCAGTTTTGGTATTTAATTTAGTATTTAGTATTCATTTTGAAAATTGAGAGAAGAATGAATTCATTTTATGGCAAAATTCATATTTAGTATGGTACATTACTCAATTTGGACGTTTTGGTCATTATAGGAGAAATAGGTAGAAATAAATGGGAGAGATGATAATGAAGCGTTTACGGAATGGGTAATGGGTATAAGAGTGAGTGAACTAGTAGATAAATATAATCCATTATATACCAGAATACCTATTAACTTAAGCGCAATGGGGGATGAAATAGGGACATTCGCCTCTTAGAGTGAACTACTAATGACACAAACATAGCTACCCTTTGAACATGGGAATGGTAAATCGCATGGTGGTGTCCTATATAACACAATATGCACTATATCATAATCTGTATGTTTTTCGCTGAAGATTCGATGAGATATTATTTTTGACTTTGGAATTCTCGTATCTAAATTCAATAAAATCTATTAACTAATCCAATTCAATCCAATATTTTATTCCATTTCTTTCGTAAAAAAAAAATTAATTTTCATCTTTTGCAGAAATAAATTAGATTTTCAAGCTCTCTGTCAAGAACCTGAGGAAAAAATCCTACTTTCATTGTGTTTATTCAGATTGAAAATAATAATGTTTATAATAATGTTGTAGAGGAGAATATTCCGCGCAAGATGAGAGAGAGAGAACGAAACAAATGAAAAAATGAGGTAACCACCCTGGAATCTTCCTATGGAAGATCCCGGGTTCGATTCCCGGGTGGTTACCTCATTTTTTCATTTGTTTCGTTCTCTCTCTCTCATCTTGCGCGGAATATTCTCCTATACAAGCGTCGTTCTTTACGTTAATTATACTGCGTGTTTGCAGTTTATATATATATATATATATATATATATATATATATATATATATATACTATATATATATATTAGGGTATTTCATAACTACATAAGGGAAATTGTTTTTTAATATCTCCTAGCTCCCATCCACTGAAGTTGTGAGGTTCTGTGAGGAAATGTTGCAGGTAAATTTTCATTTCGATCAGTTCATATTTAGGGGTCGCTCACGAGTTTCAAAATTTATCCTTCTATCACTGTAGTAGTTATTATATGGTATGCACTCAACTCCACTGCCTTTGGGTTCCTCCCATCCACGAGCTGATGGATGAGTACTATCCGTTCTACGACTGGGGTGTCATGGTTGGCAACCAATCATTGTCGCCCAGTCAAAGAGCTTTTTCTGGCACCCGGAAACTTCCAACGATGCTCTGACACTATTTGCAGCAGATACTGCAGCTGCTCCTCGTCTTTGGTATGGTGGCCGCTGTGCTGTTGGACGAAGGCCACAGCTCGCTCGGCGTGGTTATTCACCACCCTGAGGTTTTCCACAACCCTAAGCGCCGCCTGAAACTCCTCCATTTTTTCCCATTCATCCGGATCTTTGTTCAAGAAACCTGCAGACAATTGCAATCGTTCGAAGAACCTCATCGAATTCTTCGTCACAAGGCTCCCCAAAGACGAACTGAGAGGCGAGTTGACACGCTTTGGAATCTGCTCTCCACCCCTTTCTTGTATAGGGCTGCGACCATCCGACGTTTCGTTGCAGATGGAACATCGGCATCGAAGAAGGCCAATGGAATCATTTCCTCAGAGAGGTACCAAAGCTGTCCTGCCAGCTTCTGACTGGCTGCTTTGGAGATCTTCTGCTGTGGATACGACCTCAATGATTCCAAGAGGCAAAGGTCCTGGGCTGGAGCGGAAGTGGCCATCGGAGCACTGAACCATGCCTTCAGGTAGACTGTCACAGCGAAGATGCTCATGTCTTGCAAGCCTGTTTTCTCTTTCGGTGTGAGATGTTGCAATTGCTCCCGGAACATCGACATCTTGATAGCATACAGGACCTTGCACATCCACCGAGCGTGATGCATCGCACCTGGGCGCTTGAATCGAATCGGCGATTCAAGATTTCCACCAAGGAAGAGAAAGGCGAGTTCCAAAAATTCCTTGTAATCGTGTCGGTACGTTTCGCGCTGGATTTGGTCTTTGGCGAACTTCAGAAGTTCTTCTCTGACTGGTAATACAGAAGGAGCAACAGTGGGGTCGTCGACACCTGTGTGGAACTTGTTTTTGTCGCTGTAGTTCCACTGTTGCTGGAATCTCTTGAATAACAGAACTTTAGGACCATAAATTGCGTCATGACACGCCGTGAACGCGGCGGCGATAACTAGCTCCATGATATGATGCCTGCATGCAAAGTAGAGCAGCTCTTTCTGCAACTTCTGCTCTAGGAGCAAACAACATCCTGAGTGACGGCCAGTGTTAGCAGCGGCAGTGTCGAAAGACATCCCAAGCACTCTTTCACTTAGTCCCCAAAGTTGCAAGACTCGAACACCGCCTGTGCCTGCTGTTGCCCACTTCCCGAAGCTATTTTTGGCACTCCCAAGAGCTAGCAGTTGCCACCTGAGGTGGACACTAAGATGGGAAGTCGGTCCACCTGCTCGTTGTTGGTAAGGTCTAGCAGAAGCTTTCCGTTCCAGTGCACCACCACTGGTCCGGAATGGAATCCTTCTTGGACCGATTCAACCTGCTGCCTGCGATGATGCTCTGGGCTGCGCTTCATAGAGGATCGGCTGAGAGTCATTTCCTCGAGGTTTTGGCCAAAGCTGCGAGCTGTTTCCGTTACAGTGTAAAGTGTCATCCGGTCACTCACCCCCGTCTTGTCTAAGGCTGAAGATAATTCTGAGCTGAAAATATTCTTGGTCTGGCGTGTTCTTTTTCCGGGGGGAGAAGGACAACCTCCAGTGGCTCCCTCAAGAAACTCGTCATCGGCGGAGCTTAAAGAAGCAAGTTCGGCTGTTTGGGATGTCGAGGCTTGCTCTTCGACTACTTTCCTCTTTCGGACGTCTTCCTCTGCTTTCCGCTTTGCAATCTTCTGCTCCTTCTCCGCCAATTTTTTGTCGACGGAGCCCATTGTGCCACGCCGACCGGGCTCTCTTTGAGCGAGAAGGAAGTCGCGATCTTCTTGAATCTGAATCATCTGGAGAGCGTTTCCATGTGCAATGTCGAACAAATTGTTCAGGTTGCTTTTGAAAGACGTCTCGTTTTGGGCTTGTTTTGGATTTCGCCTTCCTTTGTTCTTTTTCAAAGCCTGCCACTCTTTGAACAAGACCAAAAGCTCCTCGAAACAGTTGTCCTTCCGACGTGTTGGTATGCGGGCTCTTTCCCAAAATGAGAAAACTTCCTCCAGCACTTCTTCGGCGCTTTGTTTGGTGTCTTTCTTATTCACAACATGATGGAGCAAAAAAACATCTTGGACCTGGCTATTTGAAGGCAGTTTACTGCCTAAAATCTTTTGGTCCAGTTTGTCCAACAAGTAAAAACCATGTGTTTTTGACATGACCGTCACCGTAAGTAAATGTAACCAATATAAACCAATGTATGGTATACCAATATCTATTAAAATCTATTTCATACAGCTATATTTCACACTTCAACCTGTGAAAGAACAGAAAACGGCATTAATTAGCAACTGTAATAGATCATAGTAATGAGTGACTCAGCGAAGAACATGTAACCCCATGAGCGACCACTAATTATGCACCGGTGTGAGTGAAACTTTTCACAATTTATTTTCTGCTATAGTGATACAGATTAGGCGGGTGGGAGCTGGAAAAATCGAAAGTTCGATTTTATGGACCACCCTAATATATATATATAAAATACATTTTGTCCTAAATGTTGAATTTCTTTCTGAGGACTTGTTTAATGGAGCATTTAAACAGAGTGAACTAGAACAGAAATTTCACACATTTTCTAGTCTTATTTTAAGGAGAATCTTACGGAATAAGACAAAGCTAATACCTACTCTTAACCAAAGAACTTTATTTATATATATATATATATATATATATATATATATATATATATATATATATATATATATATATATATAAATAAAGTTCTTTGGTTAAGAGTAGGTATTAGCTTTGTCTTATTCCGTAAGATTCCCCTTAAAATAAGACTAGAAAATGTGTGAAATTTCTGTTCTAGTTCACTCTGTTTAAATGCTCCATTAAACAAGTCCTCAGAAAGAAATTCAACATTTAGGATAAAATGTATTTTATTATATATATTAGGGTGGTCCATAAAATCGAACTTTCGATTTTTCCAGCTCCCACCCGCCTAATCTGTGTCACTATATATATATATATATATATTATATATATATATATATATATATATATTAATAATGTTATAATGTTATAATGTTTCAGACCAACAAAGACCCTAGGATCCACTCATGGCTGGTCTACCTAACTGTGTTCGTAATCGTGTATTGTGTATGTCCTCCGTGGTGGCGGAGGGGACCTACAATTTTACGTGGGTTCCGAACCACAAGAACATAAGAAACTTATTTAAAAACTGCCGGTAAATTGGCAACGACCAATTTTTACGAAACTAAATAATTATCAATTTAAAAATAATTAATTATCGGTTTAAAACTAAAGATAGAATCTCTCGGTCCAGAGGAGCAAGTCATAATAGACTACTATCCACAAATATGTTACATTCTATATCTATTTATAACGGACATGCAAATATATCAGATCCAAAGAATCCAGTCAATTTCATTACGGTATCCATCAAGTCACGGTCCATATCGATTGCGGACCAAGTCAAAATTTACAACCATATACATTATCAATTTAAAAATAATTAATTATCGATTTAAAACTAAAGATAGAATCTCTCGATCCAGAGGATCAAGTCATAATAGACTACTATCCACAAATATGTTACACTCTATATCTATTATATAACGGACATGCAAATATATCAGATCCAAAGAATCCAGTCAATTTCATTACGGTATCCATCAAGTCACGGTTCATATCGATTGCGGACCAAGTCAAATTTACAACCATATACATTACAATATATACACTTACGAGGAAAAGTGTAGGTGTGGCTGTAAAGACTGTACAGTAATGTAGAAATGTGTGTGCACCCATTATGGGTCTCCCATTTAAAGGTGTTTGTGGGGCAAGTGAAGATCATGAGTTTTTCAATACCTCACAGTACTATGGGGGGCACCGCTCGGCAGAGGAATCTCTTTAAATGGGGTGTGTAAGGACAGAGAGTATCCCCTAACCCAAGACGCTGCCTCCCTATATCCCACAACACTTGTGTTGAGCTGTGGGATCTATCCCCACAAAGCCTTAATTTTACTACCTTAAACTATACCCTTTCTATCAACATGCGCGTCCAATCGATTCTTAAACATGTTTATAGACGTGCTACTAATTACTTCTACCGGCAAACTATTCCAGCTATTTACTATTCTATGCGTAAAAAAGTTTTTCGCAACTGCTGTCTCGAACCTTCTACTTGTCAACTTACACCCGTTATTTCTAGTCCTAATATTGAGATATTTCGAAAAAGCTATCTCTATCTACGTTATCAAACCCATTCATAATTTTGAAAACCTGGATTAGATCACCCCTTAACCTCCTAGTCTCGAGTGTAGTCAATTTTAACTCTTTAAGCCTATCCTCGTACGACTTTGACCTAAGAGACGGAATCATCTTAGTTGCTCGTCTTTGAACTCTTTCGATTTTGTCTATATCTTTGCGCATATGCGGATTCCAAAATTGGACCGCGTACTCCAAATGGGGTCTAACTAATGATTTATAAAGAGGAACTATAATATCGCGCGATTTGTACTCAAAATTTCGAGCTATAAAACCTAACACTTTGTTCGCCTTATTGACCGCCGCTGTACTTTGTTTCGCTACTTTTAAATCACCAGTGACTATAACTCCTAAATCTTTTTCCTGCTCTACGCTTGTTAAATCTTTCCCTGACATACTATACGCAAAATTACCGTTACGCGAACCTATATGCATAATTTTGCACTTATCCACGTTAAATCTCATTTGCCATGTGACTGACCAATCAACGATTTTATTCAGATCTTCCTGAATTTTACCTCTATCTTCGTCATTAATCGCCCTACCACCCAGCTTCGTGTCATCCGCAAACTTTGAAACTGTACTGACTAGGCCGACATCTAAATCGTTAATATATATAAGAAAAAGCAAGGGGCCCAATACAGAACCCTGAGGAACGCCACTCGCTACATTAGCCCAACACGACTCCGCTCCATCAACGACCACCCTCTGTTTCCTGCCTCGCAACCATTCTTCTAGCCAATTTATTACTACACCCCTGATTCCATGAGCCTTAGTTTTTTCAATCAGTCTTTTGTGCGGCACGGTGTCAAACGCTTTTTGAAAATCTAAATACACTACATCAACCGCCCGATGTCTATCGTAAACGTTAACCACGCTTTGGAAAAATTCTAAAAGATTAGTTAAGCAAGATTTGTTTCGCCTAAAACCGTGCTGCGTATTTCTAACCAGATTATGCACTTCTAAGTGTTCGACTATACGATCCCTAATTATTGATTCCAGTAGCTTACCTACAACAGACGTTAAACTGATTGGCCTATAATTTCCCGCCGCACCTTTATCGCCTTTCTTAAAGATAGGTGTTACGTTTGCTAACTTGAAATTATCTGGTACGCACCCCTCAGAAATAGACGCAAAAAATCTTTGTTAGCGGCACAACAATGCTATCTTTTAATTCTTTTAGTTGTATGGGATATATGGAATCCGGACCCGGTGATTTACGCGTTTTCATTTTATCAATATAGCGCATTACTTCCCCTTCACTAACGACAATATTATCCAAAATATTACCATTATCAAAAGGTATTATGTCTATGACCGTAGGGATATTCGTTACATCTTCTATAGTAAAAACTGACGTAAAAAATTCGTTTAGCAAGGTAGCCATTTCCTTGTTTTCAGAGACTAGATCTCCATTTCCATTTTTTAATGGACCTAAGACACTTTTTACTGGATTTCTATTATTGACGTATTGAAAGAATCGCTTGGGGTTTTCTTTACCGTCACGAGCTATGGAGATTTCAAATTCGCGTTTTGACTTTTTTATTACACTTTTAGCTTCACGCCTTAGAGATATGTAGTTGTTTCGTAACAACAGATTATCTTTATCGCACTTGTATAGCCTATAAGCCCTCTCTCTACTCTTTATAATGTCTCCTACTCTAGAAGTAAACCACAAGGGCTTGTTGTTTACTTTCGCACGCTTAATTTTGTACGGTACACATTCCTCATTTATAGTCCTAAATACCGTTACGAACGATTCCCACATTAGTTTTGCGTTGGAGTTCCCCATTACGTTTTCCCAATTGACGTGTGAAAATTTATTTCGAAATTTACTAAAGTCTGCGTGCTGGAAGCTAGGAATTTTAGTCGAGTTAGTTGGTTTCGAGTGACTTACTGAGAGGACAAACTCTACCATATTGTGATCGCTATTGCTCAACGGTTCTATTACTTGAAGATCAGTAATTAGCCTATCATCCGTAGTTATTACTAAATCTAAAATACTGTCCAACCTCGTAGGTTCCCCAACCTTTTGAATAAGAAAGCTATCCTCGAGAAAATTAACTAAACGATTACCTTCCGCGTCTCCCTGCATTGTATCGTAATTCACGTTGGCGCAATTAAAGTCACCCATAACTAAAGCCTGCTCACTACCGATTATTCTCTTTAGTTCACGATATAACGCTTCGTCCGTAGCAGCTGTTTGATTTGGGGGCCTATATATAACCGCAACAAGAAGTTTGAAATCGTTCAATTTAAGTTCTGCTATAGTCGAATCTATCGGTTCTGGAATTGAGTGCTTTACTTCTATAACGTTCGCAATATTATCTTTGATATACAACATAACACCGCCTCCTCGCCTACCTATTCTGTTTTTAACAAAAAGTCTATAACCTTTAATTTGATACTCCCCTACAAAGTCACGTGTTTCAGTGCTAAGCCACGATTCATTTATCGCAATTAAATCATAGTCTTTACAAGCAATTAAAGAAAAAAATTCGTTTATTTTATTTCGTAGGCTACGAGCATTTAAGGATAGAACCTTCAAATTGTTTGTAATTGCGACACCTTCGCGAGCGCGGGGGAAATTTGTGGAATTTACGCTGGGACCGTTCGGCTTACGGCAGCCTGAAAAGAAGAGACAGTATTATGAAATAGTCTTCCTAAACGCGCAGCTCCAACTTCATTAAGATGAAGTCCATCTTCGAGGAACAAGTCCCTCCTGCCGTAGAAACTGTTCCAAAAATTAGCAAAATGCACTCCTTCCTGTTGGCAAAGAGACTTTAGGTTATTGTTAATATAGGTCGCCTTGCTGTAGAAATCGCTTCGTTGGATAATTCGAGGAAGTATACCTGTTAAAACAATCTTATTAGTTTTCTCCTTTAATCGCTCTAATAAGTCCCTGTACCTAGCCAGCAGTTCTTCCGATCTAGAATTTAAAACGTTATTAGTACCGACATGAATAACATACGTTGTGTCCTCGGCGGTACTGTCTGTAAAATGGTCAACATTATTAGTTATATCCTCCACCCTTGCACCAGGGTAGCAGTAACGGCGCCTACGACGAGGGTTTCTCCCACAGAATTCCTCGAGCTGCCCTCGAACAATGGAATCACCAACGAGTCGTATTTCCGGTTCATCAGTATCTTCGAACCCTAAAACAGAAAACTTATTGCTTGTTATTACTGGTAGACAAGGCTTTGCTTTTCTCAATGGGGCTGCATTTCGCACTCGGAAAAAAAAAAAAAAAAAAAAAAAAATATATATATATATATATATATATATATATAATATATGTATATATATATATAACTTATATACAGTGTGTCCGTAAAGTCATGGTGGGATTTTAAATAGCTATATTATTGCAACGAAACAAGATAATGAGATGAAACAATGCCAAATTGAAGAACAACTCTCAAAGTTGTATCTTGTAGTTAGTCTAGGCTAAGCTTAACCTTTATCTCGTAGTTAGTCTAGGCTGTCCACATGCCTATGTTGAACATGAGCGTAATAGCCCGAAAGTTAATGTGTGGTGTGCTCTAGCACGAGATCGAGTGATTGGCCCATTTTTCTTCGCGGAACCCACTGTGACGTCACACAACTACCTCGCTATGTTGGAACATTTTGAAGTACCCCAATTTATTGACAATAATGTCATCTTTCAGCAAGATGGTGCTCCTCCGCACTATGCCAACGTTGTTCGAGAATTCCTTAATGAAAAATTTCCACAGAGATGGATAGGAAGAGGAGGATGGAAGCCATGGCCTCCACGCTCTCCGGACCTGACACCTTTGGACTTTTATTTGTGGGGTTACGTCAAGCAAAGCGTGTACAGTGTACCCATTAGGGATATTCATCACTTGCACGAGCGAATCACGGAAGCTATCGCATCCGTCACTCCTGATGTTCTTGGGCGTGTGTGGCTGGAATTGAATCACCGCCTAGATGTCTGCAGGGCTACCAGAGGAGCCCATATCGAACTACGTTAAATAAAGTTATTCTTTTAGAGTTGTTCTTCAATTTGCCTTTTTTTCATCTCATTATCATGTTTCGTTGCAATAATATAGCTATTTAAAATCCCACCATGACTTTACGGACACACTGTATATATATATTATGACGCCCAACATGGGAGGTAACAGGTGCAGTGTATCACAAGTTTGAATTATATCACACTTTATTTATTATTATTTTTATTATTTTCGTTCTTTTACCCTTCAGCTGTAACGCTTTTGTAAAAGTAAAGAAAAAACTGTAAAAAACTTAAATGAAGGAAAGGCGAAAAATCCTTCAACAGTAAAAAGGAAAAATGATGAAAAAATATGAAAAAAATATGAAAAGAAATGAGATGAGGTAATTTTCCTTTCTTTCCTTTGATAAACAAAAAAAAAAAAAAAAAATTGAGAAATGAACGAATTTTTTTTCTCCTTTTTTTTTTAAGAGGAAAAAAAGTGGAAAAAAATTGAACTAAACATTAAGAGACACGAATTAAGACAATTTTAATTAGAAATTTTGTCTTTACTTGTTTTTCGTCTTTAATGTTTTATTTTAGTGATGTTATATAGATCACGATGTGTGTGTATATATATATATATATATATATATATATATATATATATATATATATTATATATGTGTATATATATATATATTGCGGTGGTGTAGTGGTTAGCATCACTGACTACGAATACACCAACCCGGGGTTCGATTCACGATATTATATAGATATATATATATTGAGGTGGTGTAGTGGTTAACATCATTGACTACGAATCCACCAGCCCTGTGTTCGATTCCCGGTCACAGCAGGCGGTGCTCAGCAAACCCAGCTGTTCAGCGTAAAAGAATAATCAAATCAATTTCAATAATTTAATTTAGATTAAAATTAAACGGATGTAGGGGGTAGGGGGTGTGGTTAGTAAGACAGTGGCCCGCCAAAACATTTGTGCCCATTAATTGCTACGCCTAAAAAAAGGGTTGGTCAGCTCTGCTTTATGCGACATAGTGCGAATAACTCACTAAAAGGAGAGATACTTTCATTAGCGATACTCTGAATTTTTTATTTTTTTTGTTGTTGTTTTCAAGGTAATTAACATTGAAAGAGAAATGTTGAAATTTAAGAGGAAAAAATATGCAATGGTATAAGTACATAATGATTACACTGGGCAACACGTATTTTATTGAATGATATCTGACACTTGATTCTAGGTAATTTGGGTGCGCTGAATACGAATTTCAACTCGGTTTGGCTCTATCAGGTCCTGATTCTTGTCGACAGCCTATGTGCCATTTTCCAGATTTTTCAAATTAGGACTAAAAAATTAAGTCATGTGTTAAATTTTGTTTTCAAGTTTCATGAATACAAGCAGTTCAAACTACAGTAAAATTACATTATAACGATAGAAATGACTTAAAATAAAAAAACAAACAGATATGAAGCTTTCACTGTGGCAAAAATTTTCTTTTGTAAGACTTTCTAGCGTATTTGCTTGTTGATGGCAGGTCTCTTTTCAAGCACCAGCAGTAATCAGCCATCATGTGGGAATCCCAGCGGCCTTGGTACCGTTCCTCCATAATTTTTATATCTTGGTGGAATCTCTCCCCTTGTTCGTCACTTACATCACCTAAATTACTTGGAAATTGGTCAAGATGGCTATTCAAAAAATGCATTTTTATGCTCATATTGCAACCTAACTCTTTGTAGTCCCTTAAAAGTTTTTTTACGATTTCTTCGTAGTTATCTGCCCTATAATTGCCTAAAAAGTTTTCTATCAAGTCCACGAATGAGAACCAGCCATTTTTTTCGCGTTCATTCATGACATTAGGAAAATTGCTGTCTTTAATCATTGTTCTTATTTGTGGACCGTCGAAAATTCCCGCCTTGATTTTTTCATAACTTAAACTTGGAAATTTTGAAGTTATGTATTTGAAACACTCGCCGTTCGTATCTAAAGCTTTTACATATTGTTTAATGAGGCCTAGTTTTATATGCAGAGGAGGAAATATGATTTTATCTCTGCTCACTAAAGGTGGATTAATTACGTTTTTTTCTCCGACAGTAAGTGATGTTCGTGCTGGCCAGATTTGTTTGAAATAATGTTCTTCCTTGGCTCTGCTGTCCCATAAGCAAAGGAAGCAGGGATATTTAGTATACCCTCCTTGTTGTCCTAGCAGAAAATTAACCATTTTTAAGTCAACACATATGATCCACTCGTGCTCCCTATATTTGATAAGATTTAAAACCTTTTCTATATGTTCATACTTTTCTTTTAATTTTGTGCCCAATCGGTATCGAGCCGTATAGATTGCCATTATGCAACAACACACACTTAAGACTTCTTTTCGAACTGTCTAAAAACAAGCGCCAATCATTTGCATCGTAAGACTCAACCCCCATCTTCTTTAACAAACCAACTATGTCGCAGCAATATACTAAACTATCCTCTGTTCTAAAATATTTAACAAGTTCTTCTTCTCTTTTTCTGTAAAATGAAATGTATGTGTTTGAAGTAAGCAAGTTTTTCTCTTTAAGTCTTGAAGCTAAAATTTCCGCAGCCTTTTTTGGCAAATTTAGATCCCTTACAAGATCATTCAACTCGGCCTGGTTAAACTTTTGCGGATCGTTTTGACTTTCAAATACGCTGGGGTCAAAATCGGTGTCTGACTCCTCAAAGTGCATAACAATATTTTCAGGAACATCTTCAACTAATTCTTGAGTTGGCAGACCCTTAAATTTTGGAATGGGGATCTCATTTGAATGTAGCACAGGTCGTATCGCGGTGTCGAAATTTGGGTACTCGATACAATGTTTATTTTTCTTAGTGAAGCCCGAAGTCTTGACAAAGCAAAGGTAGCAATCGGTCTCGTGGTTAGTAGGCTCTCGCCACACCTGATATGGAAAAAAAATTGTAAAGCGTTAACAAAAGCGACGAGAGACTTGTTTTTATGAATTTTATCAAAAGTTATCACCCAAACATTTAACATTTCTATGTGTTTCAACCTTATGCAATATTTGAGATTCTTATAAACATTTTCTGTAAATTTTTGTTTATGTACCTAAGTTACAATTACATTTAGGTAAGTTACAGTATACTAGTGATTAAATTACGTAGTTTTATGAAATCATAAACTTACCATCGGAACTCCAAAAGGTATTTTTGAATCCGAACCCTTCGTCCAATGTCGCAGTCTTTCAATGCATATAGTGCAGGCTTTATGTGGAGCCCACGATTTATCTTGGTCCCCCAGTTTTATGCCAAAATAAGCTAAGTAAGCTCTTTTTACGAAGTCAGTTATATTTGCTCGTTGATGTGGAAGTGTAAAATTTCCACATATATAACAGAAGGAATCAGGGTTGTTTTTGCATTTGAACTTTCTAGTGCTTGATGACATATTACTTGATTGTTCTGCCAATTTGTAAAGGTATTTAAAGCCCTTAATTCATATAAATTTAAGAAAATCTGAAATATAAACACAAAAATTAGTTTAAATAGGTACTTATTATGAAATAGGTACTTACAATCTATGAAATTAAACTAGAAACACGGATGAGTAGGTACAATATAAATTACGTCTAATTAAATCAACTATATTAAATCACGATGACAAAATTACTCACTAAATCATATGCCAATTCAAAATTATGTTAATGCCCAAACTTAATTAACTAACTCAACTGACTGACTGACTGACTGACTGATTGAATTGACTGATTAACTCTGGAAACGAGTCGTTTATATATTTTAGTTGTCCCTCTAGAATACTCTACAGAGAACAGGAACGCTCGAGAAAATTTTAGAATTCTATGATATTTTTAGCTTAATTTACTAATATTAAAATGGGTTAAAAATGAAAATTAAAAATATTTTTAGGGTGTTACATATAAAAATATACATAATACAACAATACCATAACAATAGGTACAAATACCTAGATAAAAACCTAGTTGCATAATGTGTAACTGCAAAAAGACTTAGCGAGTATTGAGAAAAAAACCTTTTTATGAATACGACGAAAGAGGAGGGGTGTTGAGCAAAATCAGGACCTGATAGAGCAAAACCGAGTAAACATTCGTGCTCAGCGCACCCAAATTACCTAGAACTAACTGTCAAATCTAATTCAATAGACAAAAAGTTGAAATTTGTTCCCCAGTGTTATGTTTCTTTGGGGTTGTTTAATCTTGTTCCGAGTGGTAAAGGTCATGTGGTGGAGGGGACTTACAGCTTTATATGGATCCTAACCACGGGTCGCTACATCATCTAAACGCGGAAGACGGTCATCCATCCACCTACATCCAAGTCCAAATATCGGGTGGTTTTCTAAACAAATGACACTTTAACAGGTACGAAATTTTCATTGTACCTTTTCTACTCATGGAGAATTAGTCCTGGAGTGCAAAACATGCTCTATAGGTTGTCCTCACGGCTCAAGATATTCACACGATACTTTCGATGGCAGAGTCCTATCCAACAGATTTCCTGCGGGTTTATGATAGAGTAATATCATGGCCACTAATAACACCAGATCTAAAACCCTGTGACTCGTGGGGTTATTTAAAAGATACAGTGTTTGGACAGAATCCACACACAATAGAAGAAATGAAAGCATGAAATGAACAAGAAATTTCCCAGATTTCAACAGGTACTGTGTCCAGAGTACTGCAAAATTTAGTTGTTCGCGTGCAAAGAGTTAATGAGCTGAGAGAACATTACATAGAACATGTTTTGAACTAGAATACTAATTCCTTATGTGTAGAGAAGGGACAGTAAAAATTTCATGCCTTTATTTCAGTTAATAAAAATAATACAAACCTTTTGAAAAGTCACACGTTTAAAAAATCGTCCGATATCTCTTAACTTTGCTGATCTACGAGAACCGTGCTACGCCTGGCCACGATGTGTAGCCGTAAGTATATACTGTAAGAATATACAGTGTACATATATGATAATGGTTTTAACCCTTCCCTTTACGAATATTTTTTATTTAAACCAAAAAATATAAGATTTATTGTTACTGAAAACCAAATATTTTAGTAACTCGTCGCTTTTTCATGCAGGAAGGAGAGGCCAAGGGCGAATTACACATATTTTGGCTTTCTATTCTCATAACTAAACTAAACCCCTGCATAAGCACGAAGAAGCATCTTTAAAAAAGTTGCAGTGTAGAACGATAAATATTATTATTTCCGGTGAGACTTTACAGTCCCACCGGACATTACAGTCCCACTGGGACTGAAAGGTTTAATATTTACAATGAAATAAATTTTACACAAAAAAAAACAAAAATAATTTAAAAATAATAAATTTTTTATAGAAATTTTAATTTATCGCAAAGAATTCCGAGATAAATACAGCGATAACTTTTCATGCTTACAACACGCAACACATTATCTTCAGATCAGTATTTCACTTTTCCTATTACGAAAATGAAATACTAACCTGAAGATAATCCTATTTCAGCGAGACAAGTTGATGAAGACACCTTCAGTATGAATTTGTTTTGGTGAAGAAGATAAATTTTACGGGGTTGTCAGAAGAAGATTCGGGAATTTCCTTAAATTCACTTGGTAATATATGCAAACACACAAGTCATGAATCTTACAGAGAAGGTAATGGAAATATTAGTTAATCCTATATGTCCTATATGAAAATAACTTGTACAGGGTTATCAGAAAAAAAGGTCGACGACGGAAGTTTATTATGTCCAATCTTATATTTAAAATAAATTTTCGTCATCATGAAAGTATGATCAAAGTTGAGCAATCTCGAAAACTGCGTGTTTGTTTAAGGTCATATGAGGAAAAGGGCCAACAACTTTACGTGGAATCCGAACCACGGGTCGCTATATTATCTGGACGCAGAGAACGGTCTCACCTCCAGCTACTCTCCAGATTCCAATGTTGCTTAACTTCGCTGATCGACGGGAAGCGGTGTTACAACATTGGCCACAACGTAGCCCTGAAATATTTTTGTTGCTAAATTTTTCCAAATGAACGATAACCACTTTATGAGTATATCATATACTATCCTATGCATGGTACAAAATAAGGACGAATATAACTGAAGTACGTCTCTGTAAGGATACTTATGAGGACGTACTGTACATACGAGTATATGGGTGTCTCTAAAAGATGTACACACATTTTTATAATGAATATCTAATCACGTAGTTATAATGTGTATATATGTATATATATAAAATCCGAACATTCACGTGGAGAAGGCAGTGAACTTACCAGGACTTACAGTCTGGTGTGGTGTGTCATCCAAGGATATTTTGGGACCGTACATTTTTGAAGGGACAGTTACTGGTGCTGCTTGCCTCCACATGCTTGAGGTATCCATTGTGCCTGCCATTCATTAGCTGTATGGAGATGAGGAAGTTTACCACCAACAAGACGGGGCACCCCCACATTACCATCGTGATGTCAGGGCCTATCTTGATGAACATTTCCTAGACCGGTGGATAGGCCGAAGAGGAAGTGTTGAGTATCCCCTACGTTCGCCTGATTTAACTCCACCTGAATTTTACTTGTAGGGCTACTTGATGGATGTAGTGTACAGTAGAAAACCAGCCACATTTCAAGAACTAAGGAATGAAATTAAACAGTCGTGTGCAGCTATCCCAGCAGTTACCTTGGTGAACGTTTGTCATTCAGTTGTTCGACGCTGTCAACAGTGCCTAGAAGCAAACGGTGGTCAATTTGAAAATTTGCGATAGTCACCATGTGCCACAAAACTATTGCTTCTGTAAACACAAAATGAATACCTTTTCTGAGGTTTGTAATGGGTTGTTTTCTTTCGTAAAATGTATGTGCATCTTTTTGAGACACCCTGTATATATATATATATAGATATATATATATATATATATAGAGAGAGAGAGAGAGAGAGAGAGAGAGAGAGAGAGAGAGAGAGAGAGAGAAAAAAAAAGAGAGAGAGAGACCAACTTCATGAAATATTCATCAAAGGTTGCTTCCTTTTTCTGACATCATATTAACATGGGTATATTATTAGGGTGTCACTAGGTAATAGGGGGAAAATTAAACGATGGATATTTTCCTATGACACACCCAAAATTGTTCCATTGGTGTAAAACATACGGAAGAGAAATTTGGTCCTGATTGGTCATCATTTAAAGGTCGCCCTCGTCACTGAAAACAAGACCCATTTGTTGACGTCAACAAGCTGTTCAGTGTTCACAGCTTGGGCCGAACCAGATAATAAAAAACAAGGCAATTTGGTGAAATAACGAAAGTAAGACACTTAAAAACGCAAAGAATACAAACAGTTTATTATATAATCAAAATAGAAGACATAATTTGGTGAATAATGGTACAAAATGGAGAAGCAACAAAAGCAAAACTTTGAGAAATAAAATACATATACAGTAGCAGAATAATTGGTGCTCATACGCTGATCAGTGATTAGTTCTTTCGCGTCCTCACTAATGCTGATTTGTTCGGAGCTGGGTGTTGCTTTCTGTGGTCAGTGACAACTTGAACGAGGAACTGGAGCTGTTCTTCTTTCACTGTCAACTTTCCGTTCAGCTCCTTCACCAGAGCCACGGCCCGTTCTGCTCTGTCGTTCACCACTGCAAGTTTGGAGACCACATCCCGAGCTTGCACGTATTCAGAGTTTGACGTCCATGAACTGGGATGGTGGAGCAGAAAGCAATCTGGCAACTGAAGTTTTGAGAAGAATCCTCGGGTGTTCTTTGTGATCAGTTGCTCCAGTCCTTTGCTGTCACTGAGGAAACATAGTATCAAGAACCAAGGGTCGTTTTGGCGGCATGTGAGGGGCTTCTTGATCTAACGCTGCAAACCATGCTGCACTTCACTTCCATCGATATCCTCTCATCAAAGAACGCCAGACCCACTGCCTCCTCCGAATGGTACCACAGGTGCGCAGACAGCTTCTTGGTGGTACCATCAGAGATCTTCTTGTGCGGGTATCGAAGGAGCGTCCTCATCAATTCCCAATCATTCAGCGGAGCTTCGATGGACAGATGAGCTGTTGCCCACGCTTTCATGTAAACTAGAACAGAAAAGAGGCAGATATCTCGAATTCCGCGTTCTCAGTGTTCGTCAGTTTAAACTGTCTTCGGAAGAGCCAGATCTTGATGGATAGAGCCCCTTAGCCATCCATCTCGCCCGGTGCATAGCACCAGGGGCGCGGAAGTTTAGTCCCTTGTATGGAACTCCTCCAAGAAAGATGACGGAAAGATCGAGGAATTCCTGATAGTCATCACGAACTTGAAGTGCTTGTGATTTTGAAAACTCAATGAGCTCCGTTCTATGCTTAAAAATAGCTGCTTTGGTGAACGCATCTGTGTCCGCAGTTTGGAACTGTTGCTGGTCAATGCGGGTCCAATAATCATGGAAGCGCTTGAAAAGCAGAATTTCTGGACGGTAGATACTGAATCTAGCGATGCTGCGAATGCCGCCTGTAGCACCAACTCCAGTACATGGTGTCTGCACGCGCAGTGTAACAGGTCACGTCCAACTTTTTCTTCCAGAAGAACACAAGTTCCTCCACGGTGGCCTGTGTTTGTCGCGGTTGTGTCGAAACACATAGATTTGACATGATCGGTCACTCCCCATTCATTCAGGCAATCTATGATGGCATTTGTTTGTGCCAGCGCGGTTCCTGACAGAAGTTTTGGCACCCCGAGGAGCTGCTCTGTCCCGGAGCCAGATACAAGAATAGGTAAGCGGTCAACATATTCTCGTGACGTCAGATCTTGCATGAGTTTTTCGTCCCAGTGAACAGTCAACGGACTATTGCCTTGGAACTCGCTCTTCAGTTGCCGAGCCTTAAGGGTACGGAATTTTTCACGCTGACGATGAATGGATCCACGATTGATGTTGTAGTCGCTAGCATCATGCCCTAAGCTGGAAGCTGCCTCAAACAGCAGATATGTGGCCTTTCTTGACGAGAGTTGCGTGCGATCAAGCGCTGCCGCCAATTCCGATGTCATGATGTTCTTCGTTGCTCTTTGTTTAGACGCTAACGAACCACCACATGCTCCTTTTTCTTCGCTATCATCTGAGCTGGAGGATGAGGACTCCAAAACCGCTTCGTTGGATACTGCCTCCATTTCAGCTGCTGATCGCTTTCTTCGTTTCTCCTCTTCCTCCCGACGTCGAGTACAATCTTTGACTTGGCGCTGATGGGTCATGTCCAAACCTGCCATTGAACCTGGACGTCCTTTCTGGCGCTGCTGCTGAAGGAACTCCCAATCCTCTGGGTACTTGACTAATTTCTCACAATCAGCGTGGGCGATGTCAAAGAGACGATCGAGGCGTTCAATGAATTCTTTCGTCTTGTGTGAATCGCTCGTCCTTGAGGCGTGTTTTTTGAGTCCTTTCCACTCCTCGAAGACTTTATCCAGTTTGCTGACGCAGTGTCTCGAGTCTGGTTGGAATGTGAGCTTTCTCCCAGAAGGACATCACTGCTCGAAGTGACTTCCTCAAACGCGTCACGTATTGTCATTTTCTTTTCATGGTGAAGGTAAAGGAAGTAACCGATGCTTGCCTGTAGGAAGGAAGCTTGCATCCTTTCACTCATCAACGCTGCCCCTAATAGGTATATACACTTCCGGGTTTCCATCACAGAAATCACGTAGCTGAAATGAGAAACGGTGAATCGTTAAGTATTGTTCACTTTATTTCTCAGATATTCAGACACACACAGATACACACACACACATATATAGAGATATATAGATATCTAATGAACGATTATGGAGACGCCGCGCAAGCATTAAATTTTGGAAGCGGGGGGCGACCTTTTATAGTTATTCAAATAAAAAGATTTTTCAGTCACCATGTTTTTTTTACCAATGGAATAGATTCGCGGGGTGTCAGCATGAAAATTTCAAACTTTGCATTTAAGTGACACCCTAGTATATATATATAGGCTATATATTAAAGGAGGAGAGTGTAGACACCATGCGACAAGGAAGTACTCCAAGGGGACGTCAAGCTGGAGACAGCAACTGCCAGAACTCCTGTTTCTCTTGTCACTGTCCTCCCAGCTGATTCTTTTCCGTGTCTCATCTACCCTATGAGCAGTCCAGCATGCTCTCAAACACACACTTCTCTCCCTATTCCTTTTTACACATACACACTGCACAATCTCTTCAAAATAAAAAACAGAATGACACCATCTTTAAGAGTCTCGGAGTCCACTGGAGAAGTGACCATAAATGTCCTCACTTCTGGCTCTTCCGCTGCCAGTACCAGGAATACAGCCCCAAGCAGCAGGGCTGGTTCTGCTACCACCCATTTGAGATGTCCTGGACCTCTGTCTGATTCACTTTTCATAAACGTTTGCAACATTCGTGGTCTTTCCTCAAATTTCCACTCTGTTAAACACAACTTTTCCTCCTCTAAACCTCACCTTCTCTTCCTCAATGAAATTCAAATGTCTGGGACGAGTGACAGCAACCCCTTTTCTGTACTCTCCTACTTTCTCTATACTCAGTTTTATTCCAAAGGTGGATGGTGCGTATATGTACGCAATGGTCTAACTTGCTTTCGTATTCCCTTACTTAAATATTTCGAATTTTACACCTTCTTCTGCTACTTACAGGCCAATCTCAAACTAAATACATCTGTGTTGTTTACCTTTATCCTAATTCTACTGATTATCCAAAACGCTTTGACTACCTCACTTCCAAAGTGGAATACATTCTATGCCACTCTCCTTTCGGTGAAATTTCCATTTTAGGTGATTTAAATTTTCACCACCACCTTTGGCTTTCCTCCCATTTCACTGACATCCCTGGTGAACTAGTTTACAACTTCTCTTACTTGAATGACTTGGAGCAGCTTGTGCAGCACCCTATTCACATTCCCGATCGCATTGGAGATAGGTCCAACATTCTGGATTTATTTCTAACCACTCATCTTTCTTTTTATTCTGTCAAACATTTTTCTCCGTTTGGCTCCTCCGACCACAATCTTATATGTTTCCTGTCTTACCGCTCCAGTTCGGCCTTTGGATCCTCCCAAGGGCCGATGGGGAGGCCCTTAGGCAGTACTTCTTTGATTTTCCATGAAATGATTACTGCTACCGTAACCGGGGCCCTTCCGAGTGTGCTGAGCTCATCACGGAGGTGATTCTCTCAGGCATGGAGACGTATATTCCATATACTTTTCCGACTACTGATGCTTGAGCCAATGCTATCCGCAACAAAATGTACCGTTTCAGAATGTACCGTCGCCATCCAACTTTTGATTCTCACTCAGCATATATTTCTGCCCGTAATCGTGCAAAATCTGTTCTTCGACTCGCCAAAAATTCCTTCATCAGACAAAAATGTGAAGACCTATCCAATTCTAATTCTACTCGCTCTTTCTGGCACCTAGCCGAAAACCTCTCCAACAGCTTTTCTTCTTCTTTCCATCCTCTTTTCCATTCTAACGGTTCAGTTGCCGTCTCTTTTCCTAATAAAGTTGAACGCTTCGCTTAAGCTTTCGACTCTAGCTTAACCCTGAACGATTCCGATGCTGTTTTCCCATATCCTCCCCGCTTTATCTGGGCTCAACTCTAGGAAGGCGTACGGTCCTGATGGTGTCCCTCGTGGTGTTCTCAAGAACTGTACCTCTGTGCTGACACCCTGCCTAGGGAAAATATTTCGTCTTTGTCTTTCATCTGGTACTTTCCTTTCCTGCTGAAAGTTTATTTTCATTCAGCCTTTCCTAAAGAAGGGTGACCGCTCTCAACCCTCCAGCTATCGTTCAGTTGCTTTGATTTCGTGTCTTTCTAAAGTTTTTAGATCTATCCTTAATAGGAAGATTCTTAAACACCTCTCTTCTCACAATCTTCTTTCAGATCGACAGTATTGGTCCCGCAAGAGACGCTCTACTGGCGATCTTCTTGCACTCTCTCTGACACCTGGCCACATTCCTTCAAGGATTTCACTGAAACCTTTGATATTGTGCTAGACATATCAAGCGTTTTTGATAGTCTGTCAAATATCCTTAATTTCAAAACTGCGCTTCTTCGGTCTCTATCCTATCATCTCTGATTTCCTTATTGGCCGATTTATAGCTTCGGTTGTAGATCAGCATTGTTCTTCTCCTAAAGTTAGTAACAGTGGTGTTCCTCACGGCAATGTGCTGTCACTAACTCTCTTTCTTTTGTTCATCAATGATCTCTTAATTCGTACTTCCTGTCCTATCCACTCCTATGCTGATGATTCTACTCTTTACTTCTCCAGCCACTTCACAAAGCATCCCTCTCAACAGTCACTCCATGATTAGTGTGGGACGGCTATGGCACACCTGACCTCTGATCTTTCTGCTATCTCTGACTGGGGCAGAGAAAACCTTTTGGTTTTCAATGCCTCAAAAACTTAGTTCCTCTATTTGTCTACTCGTCATAGTCTCCAACACAACTATCCTCTTATCTTCAACAATACACATCTTAATCCTTCCTCTCCTCTTAACATTCTTGGCGTTTCCTTTTCTCGTGATCTTTCCTGAAAATAGTATATATACTCTCTCTAAAACAACTTCTGAGAGGTTAGGTGTGCTATACCGGCTCCGGAGTTTCTTCACCCCCATTCAGTTGCCGTCTCTGTACAGGGGTCTTGTCCATGTATGGAGTAGGCTTCTCGTGTGTTGGGTGGCTCAACCCACACAGCTCTACTTGATCGTGTAGAATCAAAGGCATTTCGTGTCATCAATTGCCCGCCTCTTACTGACTATCTTCAATCCCTCTTTCTTCACCGTAATGTTGCCTCACTCTCTTTTTTCTATCGCTATTATAACGGACATTGTTCTTCTCAACTCTCTAACTGCATGCCTCTTCCTTTAAGGAGCGTACGCAGTACCAGACTTTCGACACATTTTTATCCCTTTTTTGTCCAACTCTCTAACGCAAGGGTTAATCGGTATTGCCAATCTTTCATCTATTGAGCCGGTGAACTCTGGAACACCCTTCTTCAATCCATCTTTCCCTGTGTCTATGAACTCCACTGTTTCAAATGCATTGTGTCCAGGCATCTTGAAAACTTTGGACCTTGATTTCGGCTCTCTCCTCTTTCTATGGTGGTAGTTGGGGGGTGGGACGTTTGTTCGGGCGTTCGACCTTGGCTCTCCTTCCTGTATAAAAAAAATACGAGAAGACATAATCTCATTTACGTTTAATGTAACATTAAACACAAAAAAATTACAAACTTTGATATCCACAGAAATTCTGCGGAATTTTCTCATCAATTTTCGTTGTGGGGAAAAATCTTTTCCAAAATATACGAGTCTTAAATCCAATAACGATTTAATAACTGAAATTTTTTTAATAAAATTTCATTGAGTTTCACGTCGTTGAGTTACGTTTTTTGTCTTTTTTCTTTGTCTTGGTTTGGTTTTTGTCTTGGTTTGGTTTTTGTCTTGTTTTGTTTTAGCGTATAACAAAAGCGTGAAAGAGAGGAATTAAAGTTTTTGAAATTATTGTCTTATATTTTTTTGTTTCATTTGCGAAGAAGCTACCAAACATTTTTCTTTTTCCAAAGAAAGCTTTTTTTGTTCAATTGTTGTGATTATATATATATATATATATCAGACAGCCGAAAATAGGAAACCTTAAAAAGTCATAAAAAAAATGAGAAACGAAGTCAAATTACAATGAACCAGTTGGCGTGAATTAGAAATATACGCCTTTCGTATACCTTCTAATGAGGTTTTACCTTTTCTGAAAGCAAAATAATTGCGAAAGGTTCTCCTTAATTTAATAAATTAAATCTCTATTTTTCATAATTTCCTTATTTGTAAATTAAGTATGGGCAAGATTACAATCAGGTTGAAGGAAAGTTGCATCGGGGTTGGCGAGATTAGAAAGAGATTCAGGGAGGTTACAATACGATTGAAGAGATTACAGTCGGGTTGAAGAGAGGTTACATCGAAATTGGGGAGATTAGAAAGGGATTGTGGGAAGTTATAAGGGTTAATTCGGGGAGGTTACGTAGGGGTTGGAGAAGACTGTAGGCAGTTGAGTGAGATTATAATCGAAATGGGGGATATTCCACCGTTTTGGGGAATCTGCAAAAGGGGTTTGGGAAGTATTACAAACAAGTAGAATAATTACAATCATTTTTACCTTATAAAAGTAAAACGAGAAGGCGTTTATGAACGCTACATTCGTGCACTAGTAGACAAAACGTTCATAAATTTTTAATTCGTTAATTAAACCCTTTTGTTAATTGCTTATATCTTCAGATGGAATCATTTAGAACATTAGGAAGAAAGACCTTGAGATTCTGTTATGAAACTCTCCTATTGAATTAGTAAAAAGAGTAGAGAAGTTAATGTGAATTTAGAAGGTATAATTCCATCTTGGGATAATTTTTATATAATTATATGCTAAGCTTTTTTAATTACATAATATATATATATTTAGGGGGGGGTCGAAATTTTGTATTCTTATTCTACACACTGCTCGGAGTTGCCTTTGGGCCCCTAAACAACATACTGTAATTACACCGCTATGCGCCCCCCCCCCTACCCGTTGCATATGCCCCCCCCACACTTTTTTTAAATTGAAATGAAATTGAAACCAATTCTTTGAATAAAAAACCTGATAAATGACAAAAATTAAAGTAAATAATGATATAAGTAAAGTTAAAGTAAGTTATTTATTTATATATATACAGGGTGGGCCGTAAGTTTCCATACATAGGAAAAATAAACATTTTTTTATGGACAACCATTTTTATTTATATAATATGCTCTACATGGTTGCCATTGTTTTGAAAACACATTTCAATACGTGTTCCCCACTGTTGATGAACACGCATTAGCACAGTTGACGTTATGCTTGTAATGGCGTTGGTGATACGTTCCTTTAGATGATTTATGTCTCGTATCTTTTCCTGATACACCATGGCCTTCAAGTGCCCCCAAAGATAGAAATCAAGGGGGTGAGATCTGGGGATCTGGGAGGCCACTCCACAGGACCACGCCGACCAATCCAAGCATCCGGAAACTGCTGATCCAAATACCGACGCACGTGAAGACCATAATGAGGTGGAGCTCCATCTTGCTGGAAGTAAACTGGGAAGTTACCTTCCTCGTTTAGCAGAGATGGGAAAATCTCTTCTTGCAACATGTTAAGATACCTTTCGGCATTAAGATTTCCACTGACAAAAATTGGTCCAATAATTCTGTCACCCCATATCCCGGCCCACACCATCACTTTACCGGCACCTTGCATCTTCGTCGGACTCAGCCAGTTAGGGTTAGCATTACTCCAATAACGTATGTTTTGCCGATTAACCTCTCCATTGACGTAAAAATTTGCTTCATCAGTAAACAAGATCTTACGTCAAACACATATTCTTAGGGTATCTGAAACATAAAAACAAACGTTTAATTTTTCCTATGTATGGAAACTTACGGCCCACCCTGTGTATATATATATATATATATATATATATATATATATATATATATATATATATATGTACAGGGTGTCCGAGAATTATCTGTACAATGTTTGGCTGTTATTAAAAGTCAACCATGAAGTGTAGAAATTCCAGTGTTGTCCCATTTTACAGAGAATCTCATTAAGTTTTTTCTGATACCACGTTTTGACAAGTTTTTTAGAAATGTACGCGGGTGACAGACATTAATGATTTAAAAGCAAGAATCACAGCTGCTATTGAGCGAATTGATGTGGATATGCTGCAGCGTACATGGCAACATTTGGAGTATCGATTGGATGTTTTGCGAATCACTAATGGTGCACATATCGAATGTTTGTAACAACGTTACTTTAATAAAAGAAACTTTTGAAAATACAGATTCTAAAATAATCTTGTTTAAGAATTTTACGTGTGTTATCAAGAATTTTATTAAAAGATGAAATTGTACAGATAATGTTCGGACACACTGGAATTTCTAAAAAACTTGTCAAAACTTGGTATCAGAAAAAACTTAATGAGATTCTCTGTAAAATGGGACAAAACTGGAATTTCTACACTTCATGGTTGACTTTTAATAACAGCCAAAAATTGTACAGATAATTCTCGGCCACCCTGTATATATATATATATATATATATATATATATATATATATATATATATATATATATATATATATATATATATATATATATATATATATATATATATATATAATAATAATAAGAAATCCTTCTCCGTATATTACTTAAAGAATCAATTGAAGCATACTAAAATCAAAATATTAACCTTAAGAAATTTAACTGAAGCATATTAAAACCAAAATATTCACCTTAAGAAATTTAAAATCGTAAATTACTGACACCACTGGCCTTTCCATTGGAACACAGGTAGCTTTTTTTTCGATTCCAGTACATTCAAAATAAATTTATGTCTGTTTTCGTAACTAAGTCTATCTTGTGATGCTTCTGTTACCACATTTACAGTATGTTCTACTCCCTGGCTGTGACAGGGAAAAGGAATAAGCTGAAGTGGTTCATTTCGAACTTTAAGAAGATCATCATTTGTCAAATTCTGTAAAATAGGTGGAGGGTTGATGGTTTCGTTGTCCCAGTCGATCATGTTAGGATAATCGTCTGCTTCAAAGTTCAGTGTTTTTGGTAGCTCAAAATTTCTCGCATTGGTGCTCCTAGTTCTTGCTCGAATGATGTGCTGAAGAGCCAGCTCTCTGACCTCTCTTCTTGTGTCTATCATTGAGAGTAAGATATTTTCTGGGTGGGCAAAATAGGCGTTATTTCTGAGGACACGCTCCATAATCATCCGATGCTTTTTATCTAAGCCTTTAAGCAAGTGCATGATATACCAAAAATTAGATGCTCCCTCATTTGCCTTTGGATGAGACTTTATCCAAAACCAGCCTGGAGCGTAAACCAGCATTATAATTTTTACTAGGTCTTGGATGTTTTTGTCTGGATTCCGTGTAGAGACATATAAGCGCAGGATCCTGTTTGCTCGTGTTAGCCATCTTGCATGATGGAGGGCACCTGGGGATCTGGTGGCTAACGCTTGTGAGATGCGTCCAGATTGTATGCTAATGCATATTTCATACATATATTTTTGGTCACTGCTGAAACTTTTAACAATATCGGCCGAAACTTCTTTAATGTTGCCCTCTACAGGGGTATATCAACTATATCCAGTTTGGTCAAATCGTCTCGGAGTTTATATCCAAGAGAACCTTTGAAGGTGTTTGGTCCCGAAGTTTTTCCATCAATTGCTTCAAATACGTGCCTGAAGGGCAGTTCGTTTGCATGCAAAAGGCAAATCAGCCATTGTACCGGCCTGTCCAGATATAATTCAATCAATTTTAGCACTCCGCCAATCCTGCCAGTGTTCACTGGGGTGCCATCGCATAGCAAAGCTTTGAGGGATTCTTTGCTATTAGAATCAACTATAAAAGTTATTATTTCATCTGCAATACAACAAGCAGTTCCGTTATCTGGGGCTATACGATCCATGTAAACATCACCAGGTTCTTAGACTATTACATAATGTTCTTCGTACTCCATTCCCTTCTTTGTCTTAGTTTGATCTTTTCTACCATCAAATCCGATGCCTTCAATCTGTGTGTTCTCTGATTTCACTTTGATTATGTTCTTTTTACCCACACGTATTCTTTCTCTTTCCACTTTTTTCCTATCCAACATATTGGTTTCGTCTAATATTCCCATATCCTTCAAAGCTGCATTTACTATAGCTGCAGTAGCTCTGTAACTTACACGGTATCTATCTGCTGTTATTGTTAAGTTATCATAAATAATTCTGTTCTGATGGTTTTCTCTCAGCTCAAAATCCAGAACAAAGTCAATATCGTCGCTGTCATCATCAATTTCCATGCTCTCATCTTCCATAATATGTAAAGGGTCCAGTTTGCTGGTTGAGGCGACATTCATATCTAAGCTTATCTTGGCTAATCCTTTAACTCTATCGTGAGTCCTTTTTCTTGCGGAAGTCGTTACTCTGAAGATTGGTCCTAGTTGGTTTTTTCTTTGTTTCTGCCCCACAAAAGACTCCCACTTATTCATTGGAACTCTAATATCACATCTGCAATCCGTTCGACTGATTTTTTTATCGTAACAAGTACAAGTGAAAATATCAAACATTTCATCGAATGTCTCCACCTTCTGCTGAAAACTGTTGTTTCTTTGTTTTAATGGTACTTTATTTAGCTTTGCTGCAGATTCTATCAATCGTTCAACCTTTATAGCTATTCCTTCAAATCCTATATGTGGAAAGGAAAACTTCTCCCAAATGGCTTCCACATCTTTAGTGACAATTCTGTAACATTCTTTTGCTGTTCTAGAACCTTTCAAAATCAGTTCTTCTCGTTTTCTTACCAATAAATAATGCCTAAATACGTCAGCCTTTGAAGGAGTCATTGAAGGTGGAAATTCTGCAGAGTGACCAAATGTTGAATTGTGCGTTTTGCTTCTTGTCGCCATGATTTCACTTATTTAGGCCTAGTAGCATTAATAACAAGAAACTAATTGTTAAATTCTAGCAATTGAATCATTCAATCTGCATTTAATATAATTCATTCGGAATTAAATCATAACTCATTCAATCATAAACAATCTGAAAATAACAATCTGAAACTAAACAAAAAAAGTGACAATAATTTATATAATTCATCTAATCTATCTAAATTAATCTATGTAATCTATTCAATCTATCTAAAACTCTATCTAAATAATCTATCCAAATTAATCTAATCTACTTAATAAGACTTAATATAATGCATGATTGTCACATTTGGGGTTTATATCTGTGGAGAGATTAAAATGGGGGGGGGGGATGCTATGGAAGGGGTAAGGGTGGTCGCATATACTTATTTTTTTTACAAGATGTTGAGATCATCATTTCCAACTAAGTGCATACTGTGGAATTGGAGAAACTCGATTTTTGATATGTTTCGACCCCTCTAATATATATATATATATATATATATATAATATATATATATATATATATATACTGTATACATGTGTAAAAATGAACAATGAATAATTCTTATATTCATATATTCTTATATTCTTATATGCATTTTTACGTATAAAGTCCAAACTCGCATAACGCTGACGCAAGTTCGGATAATTATTTCATTTTCTTTCAATTTTATTTCTGCTGAATAATTGATGAATTATTTCTTTTTAAATTACTTGAATAATTTTTTTAAATTTAACTTAATAATGTAATCTTGTTAAATTCTGCAATGTTCATTTTATTTATACATTCTCTCTTCGTTGGAAAAGATGAAGTCATGTTTTGCTTAACACTTAATTTTAAATTTTAAGTATTTAATTTTTGCTCATATGCATGTTTAATTTTAATTCATAATAAAATGCATATTTCAATTTCTATTTTTAGTTAACTCGGCAGATCATGATACATCAGATCTGTCAATATGCGGTTTAAAATAAAAATATGGCTTTATCTTCAAATATCTTGCTTCTCTGTCTAGAGTCCAGTGGTCGGCGAACAGGGGTAAATTACCCCAAATGGGGTACATTTAAAAATTTTGGGGGTAATGCGTGCGGTATGAGAGACACCATATGCAACAATTTTAAGAGCAATTGGCTTGTTTTTGTTTACTTTGAAGTCTGGGGGTAATTTCATTTTACTCAAATAGATTTTTGGGTAATACCCAAAAAAGTTCCCCGACCCATGGTCTAGACACTGCTACAGCTAAAATATTTACCTTATCTTCAAATATTTTGCAAAATAATTCAGCCTATTGAGAATAAAAAACAAAACAAGTCAGCATTGAATAATAATGATGTCAGCAAAATTTATAGATATAAACGTGTAGAATTTCTCCAGTTATTATTCTGATTCTGATTTTGATTGTATCTGATCTGACTTAGAGGCTGATCATTACCTGTAACAGTTTAGCAGTAAACTACAGAAAGAGAATATCTTTGTCTTCTCCTTCCAGCCTTGCTCTCTTCAGAGAACTTAGTCTTAAAATAGAGAAAGATAATTTCCTGATACGCTACCCTTAGAGAATTTAGTAAGCTTCACAGAATCCTCCGATCCCATCCAAGAAGAAATCGGAGAGTAGTATAAAAGAAACTACTGCGATTCCCTGTACGGTACCAGCTACTCCAGAATGACAAATCCGTTGCTGCCAACCCCCGTCAACTTCGAACGGCCCAAGGCCATAGACGGAGGGGTTAACATATATATATATATATATATACTTCCCCCCCTGAATGTGGGGTGGAAACGCAGCATGCAGGGGAAGCGGTCAACCTCCCTCCTGTTCAGGAAAGGACTCCTGCTCCCGATTTCACAATGAGGAACAGGGACTGTCCGATGCCAAGAGACGAGGCATCACTGCCCTCTTCCTTACCTTCCACTGCAGGGAAGAGGCATTCGGTTACTCAAACGCCTCGCTCGGCGTGCAGTCACCCCTCCCACTCCAAGGAAGGAGGGGCACGCGCGTCCGTCAGGATCTAAACACCTCTAACAGACCCTCACCAAGTCACAGAGTAGGGGAAGGGCCTCCTATCCCTCCAAGGTCGTGCCACCCATCCCCCAGTCAGGCGAATCCTGCCTCAGGGAGATTGAGGGAAGAGGACGGGTGGGTCACAGTTAACAGGCGCTCTTCACGGAGGGTTCCTCAACCTGTCTTCGCGCAAGGCCACCGGTGAGGAATCTCCCCATCTTTGTGTCGCGAATTCAGCTCTCGAACGAGGAAAGCGATATTCGACACATGATGGAAGAAGTCTGTGGTGAACACAGTATATTGTTAGTTAAAAAACTAAACACAAAATCTCCGTATTATAAACCCATTTAAAGTAATAATTAAAGGTGTAAATTCGCATTTCAACCCGTACAATATGAGTCAGTGGCCAGACGGTATTATTGTTAAGGAGTTTATTCACTTTTCCAGATTTGATAACAGGCAAAATACTACTACTACTACTACTACTACTACTACTAATAATAATAATAATAATAATAATAATAGGCGCCTTAACGGTAATGCCTGAAATTTGTACTGTGTATAATAATAACACTGGTCAACACTCATTTTATTGCCAATCATATTAGTGATTTTGAGGTAACTTTGTGGTGCTGATTCCGAATATGACATCGGTTTTGCTAGATTGGCTCTAATTTATGAGATAATTGGTACCCCATTGAAACACGTAAAAATGCAAAAAATTTAATGTTCAGGCGGAGCCTACTTACTGGTTGGGTGGCCGATGACTTATATACGGAGGGGGAATATTCTAGAATGATCGCGGAGTAAACACTAAGAGTATTCGCGTGTCTCACCATCTAGAATGTTCCGGTAGTTTCCCATATGCACGCGTTATGGTTACGTTTCCTATTAATTGAGGGTATTCATTATCTCAAGAACTAGAGCCAAATCGGAAAAACTACTTTCATTTTGGAATTCAGCAAACCCAAAATACCCTAAATTCGTACGAATTTCCTTGGCAACGAAACAAAAAAATTTGTTTGTTGACCTGTGTAATCATAATAAAAAAATTTCTATTAATTATGGCGGATAACTTGTTGAAAATAGTCTCATATAACGTAAGGTCAGTGAGGAATTTAGTTGAAGATGTTCATAAAATCTGTGACAGTGCAGATTTGATACCAAGAGCACTGGCTACCTAAGCAAGAGATAAAATTCCTCTCTACCATCCATAATGACTATGTACCATGCGTCATCAGCAGTAGACTTGTCAGATGAATTAATGTACGGTAGGCCTTTTGGTAGTGTTGCTTTCTTAATAAGGAAAAATTTGTCAAAACATAAAATATTTAACAAGCGATAATGTAAGGTTGTTAGGCATTGAATTACAAGTGAACAATGATTGCATATTAATTGTAAACTGCTATTTACCATACAACAACGGCAGTAATCTAGATGAATACATTGATTTGGTGTACAAAATTAAGTCATTATCAGATAACCCCAAATATTCTCACTGTATAATAACACTGGCCAACAAGTATTTTTCATCAGATATAATTATGGGTGGGTTAGATAGCTGTTGGAACGCTGATTCCAAATATGTTTTCGGTTTTCCTCTAGCACGTCTAGTTTTCGAGATGAGACCGATCATAATATATATATAATAAATATAATATATGATATATATGTAATATAATACTATACAGGGTGTTTCTAAAGTAACCATCTATTTTGTGAAATAATATGAATTATAAAAAAAGCACCTTTAAAACATGAAAATATATATATATATATATATATTTGTAAGCTCGGCACACATTGTTGCTCTTCGTGGATAATCTTCTTGTAAGTTGTGGAACACTTGAATGTGGTATGGCTTTTTCTTTAAATCATAACGTAGAATTCTGTAAACCGTTGTTTGTGGAATTTCTAATCTGTGGGATGCCCTCCGAATCGATAATTGTGGATCCTCTTCGAATGCTTCTTGAACAGATTCGATTCTTTCGTGAGATCTTCTTGGCCGTCCAGATCTACGCTCGTCATGCACAGATCCAGTCCTCATAAATTTGTTTACTAATTCGCGAATAGCCTGGTCTCTAGGGCCTGTTTTACGAAACCTTCTCTCAAACTTTTCTCTAATTTCATTGCACTCCATGCCTTTTATCCTGCATGTTACTACATAAACCCGTTCTTGCACATTCATCATCAATGATATGGGTCTGAAAATAAAATAAAATAATTAACAAAAAATCGTGTAAAGCAATTGAAATATTATAAATACATGAATTTTGTATAACAATGCACATACCATTATGCCAATATAACAATTGTTTAAAATCCCCCTATTTCACCAAAATAGATGGTTACTTTAGAAACACCCTGTATATAATTTATATAATATGCATATAACTATATATAATATAATATATAATACTATATATACAATATGTAATATGCGTTCTTTATACATGTAGCGGAGTATTTTGCCGTTGCAGCTTAGGTGTAGGTTTTTGCTTTACCGTTTCTGTACCCTCATGTATAGCATTTTGTCGTTTCAACTTAGGCTTTCCGCAGGTTGTCGTGTGGTATTTTAGGTGAGAGCAGTTGCTGGCCACAAATTTTCAAACGTCGTACATGTACACCCTTTTATTCTTTGGCGTAACAGTCACATGTCTAGTTGTGTGTTGTGTTTTGGTTTGTTTTGTGTCGCCCACTTACACATTTTATTTTTTTAGGTGATTTACATCAACCCACTCATCGATTATCATGCCTCGAAAGTGTAAAAATCACCCCGACAATTTCTGTTATGTGTGCCGCTCGTTCGCGACTAAATCACAACGGCGTACAATCACAATGGATCTTCGGAAAACTTACCGGTTATACTTCGGCTGTCCACTAGGCGACCAAGATAAGGCGTGGGCGCCACATGTTATCTGTACCGCTTGTTCAAATGGATTACGTGACTGGTTGAACCAAAGGAAAACGTCGATGCCGTTCGCTATACCCATGATATGGAGGCAGCTGAGAGACCATCATGGTGAGTGTTACTTTTGCAATGTTAACATAACTGGATTCTCCGTGAAGAACAAGCATAACATCGTTTATCCGAATGTAGACTCCGCGATCAGACCGATCCCTCACGATGACACGATGCCGATTCCGGTACCTCCACAGCATGGACTCGATTCTTCAGAAGACGAAAGGGAATCCGACGAAGATGCGATTGGCGGAGATGTGGGACCTTCGGCCGATCTTGACTACACACCTGACGAAGAGCAATCGGAGCCGGAGAGGCTTACCCAAAACGAGTTGAATGATCTCATTAGAGACCTAGCCCTCTCCAAAGAGAAATCAGAACTTCTCTCCTCGAGACTCAAGCAGAAACACTTACTTGAGAAGAACGTCCGAGTGTGGTACTATCGAAAACGAAACCATGATTTGGCGACTTTCTTTACAGTAGACGGTCCGCTCTGCTATTGCCATGATATCAATGGACTTTTCGAGAACTTGTCACAGGTACACACCATCTGAGTGGCGCCTCTTCATTGATTCCTCACAGCGAAGCTTGAAAGCGTTCTCCTGCATAACGGGAACTTAAAGCCGTCCATCCCGATCGCCCACTCCGTTCATCTAAAGGAGACGTACGATAAGGAATATACCACTCGAAGCAATCCAATACAGCACTCATCAATGGAATATCTGTTGTGATCTCAAAGTCATTGGTATGTTAATGGGCATGCAAGGAGGGTTCACGAAATACTTTTGTTTCCTATGCCTATGGGACAGCCGTGCTACCGTGGATCATTACATCAGACGTGACTGGCATCAAAGAAACACATACGAGCCAGGAACGGGCAGTGTCCAGTGTGTTCCTTTAGTTGATCCAAAGAATATTTTCCTACCACCTCTCCACATTAAGCTCGGCTTAATGAAAAATTTTGTGAAAGCGATGGGTAGGGCGAATTCGAGAGAGTTTCGATATCTTGTTGAGAAATTTGCAAACATCAGTGCCACGAAATTTAAGGAGAGAATCTTTGTGGGGCCCCAAATCACGGAGGTTATGCAGGATGAAAGCTTTGAAGAAAGCCTCAATGCTTTAGAACTAAAAGCATGGTAAGCTTTCAAATGCATTTGTGGAAACTTCTTGGGTAACCACAAGTCTCCCGCATACAAAGATGGAGTTCAGAAACTGCTCGATGCATATCAAGATGGGCTGTCGCATGTCCTTGAAAATACATTTTTTACATTCGCATCTAGATTTCTTTCCCGCAAACCTTGGCACGGGGAGTGACGAACAAGGGAAACGCTCCCAGTCAGTGGAAAATTGCTACCAAAGTTTCTAGAACGAAAGTATGCTGGCAGACTACTGCTGGATGTTGTACCGGGACGATCCGGACAAGGTTTACAAAATAAAATCGTACTCGCAACGTGTTTAGGTTGGTGTACATTTCTTTTTATGAATAAAGTTGTACTTTTACAATAAAATGTGCTGAAATTAACACCAGTCATATTTCGATAACTAGTTATGCTAGAGGAAAACCGTAAACAGATTTGGAATCAGCATACAGAACTAGTCTAGAAAAGTGTGTATACATCTTTGATGAGAGAAAACAGTTCAATTTTGTCGACCAGTGTAATGGGGGACTTTAACGCACATGTGAACTCGAAATTCTTTGTAGAATTGGGTAACATGTGCGAGTCGGCCAAATTAAGTATAATGTACTATCCAAATGTTTTGGCTCGTCTTGCGGGGTGAGACAAGGCTCCTTGCTCTCCCCTGTGCTGTTTAATGTGTATAATGATGGATTAATTGCTTCACTTAATGAGGCAACAGTGGGAAGTTGTATAGATAACACAAGGATAAATAACTTAGTTTATGCCGATGATATGGTGTTAATAAGTCCCTCTGTTAAAGGTCTGGACCGGCTACTAAAAGTCTGCGAAGTGTATTCGCAGAAACATGATATTCTTTTTAATGTTACAAAAACTAAGGTTATGCAATTTCATCCTAAAAGCTGTAATCAACCAGCTGATATTAGATTTAAAATGAAAGGTGAAGTAGTTGAGGAAGTACAAGAGTTTAAGTATTTGGGTCAAACTATTACCAGCTCTTTGAGTGATGACTCGGATATAAGAAAACAATCTCGAAGCCTTTGTGCTAAAGCGAATATAACTATAAGGAACGTTCGGTTCTGTACAAGTGAAGCTAAAGATACTCTCTTTCGTACTTTCTGCAGTAATATATACGGACAGCAACTCTAGGTGAATTATAAAAAAGGTTCTGGCAGAACCCTAAATTTGCTGTACAATAGGTCTTTTAGACTCTTACATAAATTATCCCGGAGATGCTCAGCTCCGCAGATGTTTGCTACCCGCAATGTCCCGAGCTTCCCGTTGGTAACGTGCTCAATACAGTCTAATGCAAAGAATTAAAAGATCAACCAACCCGATTATCCAAGCTATCTATGAGTCCTGCCGTTTACCCTCTAAGCTATGGAATTCTTGGTAAGAAAACGTCTGCTGTAGCTCCACTTAACTACGACATTACTGTATTATTTCTAATCAACTGTATATATTTCTATTCTTAGTATGTGAACTGTCATTGTATTAATAATATTTGTCATATGGACTAAAGTCTGCCAATAAAACTTTTCATTTTCATTCATATATATATATATATATATATATATATATATGGGATAAATTTCACAATTAAACATGTGAAACTAATATATGATAAGTACTAAACCTAGAATGGTCACATTAACTTTCATGATTTTTTACCATATACCAATCACTTTGGAAGAAAGACGTCACCATCGTAGGAGAATACACCTAGATGTAATAATTCCGATACGCGAACATCGTCAGGTATCGTGGAATCCCAAAAACATTTTAAATTAACGACTTCAAGTTCCATTACATTTTCAAAGCAAGACACGATTTGTTTTGATTCAATTTCAGTTGGACCTATAACAATATTTTGCTATCCAAAAAGTTGAGGTAAAATAATTCAATTGTTTGGATAATATAGAAATTATAGATGAATGTAATAAAAACTGAACGATAAAATAGTTTATTAAACACCTGAAGTTGTGGTTATAATGCTGTCACCATCTTCAGGAGACAAACAAAGACAAAGAGTTAAACGGAGTCAGTCCACTGTTGGCGACAAACACTTAGGCAGTTTCGGGTATTTTTAATTTGATATAAAAAATCGTAGTTTTGTCAACACCATTTATATGAACGAGATTAAAAGACAAAGCAGTATAATGGAAGACTCTACTCTGTTGTACCTTAATAAGATGAGAAAGCCTAAAATTATATTTTTAAGATAGTCTGGTTATAATGCATATATAAACATTTAACTAATTCCTGTCATTACAGATGAAAATTGATATAATCTTAGAAATAATAGAAAAAAGAAAGGGTAAACAATAAGATAAACAATATATAAATGCAAAAAACTTCACTTTTTTACGTGAAGGTCAAAATATGAGAATAAAAACCCACTCTAATAGACAGAGTTTATTTCCACGACAGTTTCGACGCCCACTGGCATCCTCCTCGGGTGGATACAGAAACACAAGAGAATGGAATCCAACCTAGGTGCGAATTTCTTAACGGTCGATCCCTGAACTGTTTTTCCCTCTTGTTTTGTTTCATTTGTGTTTCTGTATCCACCCGAGGAGGATGCCAGTGGGCGTCGAAACTGTCGTGGAAATAAACTCTGTCTATTAGAGTGGGTTTTTATTCTCATATATAAACAATATATGATGAAATACAATCAATAATTTGATTTCTATTATTATAAATGGAAAATGAGGCCATCTTAAAATAATAGAAATACAGATAAATGAGGCACATTATACATACACAGTGTAATATAAGGGAAATTTTCAAAATATAATTTACATAACTTGTGATTGCACCCGATTTGAGACTGAATTTTTATATATTATACTGTATATAGGCCTCTGTAATGTTTGAGAAAGGACCGCAATCTTTTGTTTAGTAACATTTATAAGTGCAATATATAATATATACTGTATATATATATATATATATATATATATATATATATATATATATATATATATGCAACTGGGATGTTGTACATTAATAGGAGTTAATAAAGTGTTGCTTTAGTGATTTGTGAAACGAAATTAATGATAGTGCTTGTCTGACATTTGTTAATATAGAGTTCCATATATCTGCTCCTTTGTACACAGAAGAGAGCATTTTCTGCAGTTTGCATTGAATACTTTGGTTTATATATGAAGTCATTGGAAAACCTTGTATTATGATTTTGGTTGGTCGATACGAGGTAATAGCACTGTGAATGGGCTAAGTATAGTTTCTGTTAGCAATTTTGTACATACTGATACCGATAGTTAGTTTATATAAGTCATTTAGTCTTAGAATATGCAAATCTTTGAATAGAGAGGTATGAGAATGTCTGTAAGCATTTTTTATGGATTATTTCTAGCGGATAGCTTGTATAATTCTTTGTACTGCTTCATGTTGTAATTCCATATTGTAAGTGTGGATGAATAAATGAGTAATACAGTGTAAAGAGAACATTTTCAGAAATTGTTTTTTTTAGTTTGCATATTATTTAGAGAAAACTACTCGTAATTATTGTCGATTTGATATGTTGTATGTGCTTTTGAAATTTAATTTATCTAGCTTCATGTCAAGAACTTTAACTTCATTTACTTTTGCAATTATTAATGGAGTTTGCGCAATTACGGTTTTTTTGTTACAATCATATATGATTTAGAGACATGCTTTAATTGCCTGTTCATTTCAGTTATTAAGGAGTTGATATCGTGGTGTGTAGAAGTCAGTGTTGTGTCGTCTGCAAATCTTCGTCAATGACGACGTACGTGAGGAAACACATAAAATTTGTAAAGAAAACCTCCCTAAACTCATAGAAGTGAGGAGACTCGGGAAAGTTGCCTACTTCCTTGGAGCGAAGTTAATTATTATTAAAGAAAGAGACACTCCTCCAACGCGGAATACTTCGGTCAAAGGAGTTCACCTTGTTAGTGAAGAAGCATTCGAAGCTATGAGAACTGCGAAAACGCCAGCCGACAGTCGGCACACAGGAGGCCTGCGAATAACTCCGCATACAATCTCAACAGTCGACTTTCCCATTCTCAGCTCAATTGGGCGGTAACCCCTTATTCCCATATTCTGTATTTAGTGAAATTGTTTGAGAACTACTGTTAAATGGCTTTCATCGATAAAGACTTTCATAGTATATGTACCGATATTAACCATTTCTATTCATTACCAAAAAATTTTGTATCCAGTTTAGAGGATCTAGAACAGGAATCTGGTGTAGGCAATTGCATGGTTTCATCGATAGACGAGTTTAATGCTTTTGTATTATAAAAAGATATTTATAAAAATCTTTCAGTGCTAAATCTAAACATTCGAAGCTTACCTAGGAACTATAACTACTTATTGGCCCTTTTGAAAACTTCTACGGTCAAATTTAGTGTTATAATTCTCACGGAAACCTGGTTAAATAGTAGTATTAAAAACCTATATAATATAGATAATTACGTTGCTTATCATACTGTAAGAGATGGTCAGATTGGTGGGGGTATCTCTATGTATGTGCATCAAACTTACGACTCTAACGAAGTATTTTCTCTATGTAATAGTGACAATGAAAACCTGATTGTGAATATAAAAGACAAAAGTAATGTATATTCTGTCCATGCAATATATAGACTACCTAATACTAATATCAATAGCTTTTTAATTTACTTAGATAACATGTTATGCAACTTCCATAAATCGAATGCCATAGTTGCGAGAGACTTCAACATCAATTTGCAATCTGAAGCAATCTCTCATAAATTTTTAAACTTAATGAATTCTTTCTATCTTAGTCATTCTATTACCAAACCCACTCGAGTCTGCAGCTATGGCAATCGAATAACAGAATCTACGATTGATAATATATTTGTAAATAGCAATGTCCTCGTAAATTCTGGAATTATAACCACAAACATCAGTGATCATTTTCCTACTTACGCTATATTCAATAACATTGTTCAGGTTGCGGACAAAACAACTATTGATTACAGAATATTCTCAGAGGTTAACAAAAGAAAATTTATTGGGGCTGTAGAAAATACTCGACTTGACTGTGACGAACCTTTAAATGACCCGGATCATATGTTTCAATTCTTCTATGACACCTTATTCCATATTTTTAATATTTGCTTTCCTTTAAGGAGAAAAACAGTTTCGCCCAAAAGTGTCGCAAATCCATGGATCACTCCAGGAATTATCACTTCAATAAAAAACAGATAAATTATTCAAATTGCAATTGCAGAGCAAAATTCCTAAAATACAATATACTCAATACAGAAACAAATTAACTAAAATAATCAAAATTGCAAAATATAACTATTATAACAATCAATTTTCCAAACATAAAGGAGACATGAAAAACACTAGGACAGCCATAAACAATCTTCTCGGAAAAAAAATTAAGAAAAATTCAATAGAGAAATTAAATGTTGATAATAAAGAAATTACTGATGATACTGCTATTGCAGACTCTTTAAATGCACATTTTACTTCAATAGCGGATAAGCTTCGCTCACAATTAATAAATAATGATCACTCACCTCTAGAATATATGCCACCCAGCCCACTAAATTCATTTTCTTTTGTTCCTGCTACCTCTACTGAGGTCCAGAATATTATTGGTAAATTAAAAAATACAAAAAATAACATTCATAACATTCCTGTACCTATATTGAAACTTGTTAAAGATAAGATATCTGTAACTTTGGCTGTAACAAAGTATTTCCAAAGGAATATTCCCATCAATGCTAAAAACTGGTTGTATAACACCCCTTTTTAAAGGGGGTGATCCTACACTAGCAACAAATTACAGGCCAGTGTGTTCATTATCTGTGTTTAGCAAAGTTTTTGAAAAAATTGTAAAAAGTAGAATACAGCGATATTTAGAATCCTACAATTTATTGTCTCCAAATCAATATGGCTTCCGTAATAATAAAACAACGGAAATGGCTATTTTAAATCTTGTGGAAAATGTAAATATAGCTAAGGAGAACAAAGAAATAATGATATCAATATTTATGGATTTGAGTAAGGCGTTTGATGTAATAGACCATAATATTCTACTTAATAAATTATATTGTTACGGCTTTAGAGGAACAATCAGTGATTGGTTTAAAAGTTATTTGTCCAATAGATATCACTAGCAAAAGGTCGGCGCTACGCGCCGATTTTGCTCGATCTGCGGTGCTTCGGCACGATTGTGGGCCTACGGTGTATTTTATTTTGAACATCAGTAGCCCTTTATCTGGATATCATTCCTATTCCTCTCACCTTGGGCCTCAGTAATTGGGGTGCCTGCGGCCTTCCAGTTACTGGCAAACCAATTATTCATTCAATAAAACTACAGAAAAGAACGCAGCCATGAAAATCTAAAGCTTCACAAATCTTAATACAATGAGCTCGGATTTGAAGCTTAAGATTTTCATGACTGCGTTCATTTCTATAGTTTTATTGACCAAATAACTGAACCGACAGTGATTGGGGGACCTGCAGCCCGCCAAATCATAGTTTTCATTGTTTCGAGTGCATCAATAGCGTTGCCGGGGTGGATGTTGAACGCTATATATATATATATATTATATATATATATATATATATATATATATATATATGCCCGGTTAGGTAAACTGAATGCCCGGTTAGGTTAATTGAATGCCCAGTTAGGTAAACTGAATGAATGCCCGATTAGGTTAATTAAATGGCCGGTTAGGTCAACTGAATGCCCGATTAGATTAATTGAATGCCCGGGTACGTTAATTGAATGCCCGGTTAGGTTAATTGTACACCCTTGACGATTGGTTAAGTTAAGTCATGATATTTTCGTTAAAGCCAACGAAAATATCACGACTTAACCTAACCAATCGTCAAGGGCGTACAGATGACCTAACCTGGCATTCAATGAACCTAACCGGGTATTCAATAATTTTACCATAGGTTTCGTAATGATCTTGATGACGTCATTTAATGTTTTAAAATTAATTATTTAATTTATTAACACCCACGTGCACAACCTCGGGACCTAATCAATATGTGTGTGAAGTTTCATGTTTGTAACTGCTTCCATTTTGGAGTTATGGCTGATGTCTGGAACACACACACACACACACACACACACGTCTTTTTATTATTATTATTATTATTATAGATAAACAATAGACTGGTACAAATTCATAACCGAAAGACTTCCGAAAATCAACAATTTTTGATAAAGAAAAGGGGAAAGTTGGTTTTGTAGGCCTAGGGGGTCCGAAATTTTCATAAAATGGAAAATAATTGCTATTTTCTTACTTACAGCGACAGGCATAATGATATTAGGATACCTAATAGAAATTTTGTAATATTTTAAAGTGGGGAAAATAAATAATTTTCTAAAAATGATCTTCAACTATAAAAGCGCATCTAATCAGATAACTTAATTAACGTATTTCTATGACAACTAAAAAATAGAATGATAAATTAATATCCTATCAAATTGTTTGTGTATACGTAAAATTATTTGTACAAAAGCCACAGTAATAAAACGCACAAAAGTCACTGTAAATAATTTCGAGTGTGGCTCGTTTAACTTTAAACTCGTGTTTATTTAAATTGCCCGTTTTAATTATGTAATTCTTTGTATTGAATCGATAAAGAAATCTTTTGTGAATCGAAAAATGTTAAAATTATAATAAATGTCAAAATATTTTGTATAAAAATCATTGAATTTTAAAAATATCAAAATATTTTGTATAAAAATCATTGAATTTTAAAAATGCATGTTTGTTTTTAGTTTTTTGCAAAAAGTTCTTTATGAATTTTAAAAATATATACTTTTTTTAAATTGAATCGATAAATAAATCTTTTGTGAATCGAATGATATTAAATGTTTAGTAAATATTGACTTATTTTGTGCCAAAATTATGATTAAAAATGAAAAATTAAAAAAATGCGTGTACAGGCATGGGAAGAACTGTACCCCTAAAAGAGGGGAAGGAATTATGTTACGGAATTTTTTTTTAGCATGGGCACTGCACAATAAAAAGACGCATCGAATGGTGAAAACCGCATTGTTCTACACCAATTGTAGCGACCTGTAGGTGTGTGCAAAAAACTGTATATATATATATACGTATAAGGATTCATTTCTGAAATAGTATATTAGATTTTGTATCAGTAAATAAGGTTTGCTCAACTAAAGCGCTTGTCAAACATAGTGTGCCACAGGGCTCAGTTCTGGGTCTACTGTTATTTTTATTATACAGGGTGTCCCAGAATTAACTATCTATTTCAATGAAATCGGACAAATTTAATAAAAACTGACATAATTTTGTGTTTATTACTAAATTATGATACAAAAACAAATAGATTTATAAATCATAAGTCAAAACTTTATTGAGAAGTTTCAACATGTGCACCGTCTGTATCTCTGCAAATTTCAAATCTATCCTCAGCGCTGCGAAACACATTTTGAAGCATTTCAGGTGTTATCTCCCGCACTGCCAACTGGATGCGTTCTTTAAGTTCAGCTAAACTATTGATCTTTTGGCGATAAACCTTTGTTTTTATGAAACCCCATGCAAAGAAATCCAGGGGTGTCAAATCCGGAGAACGCGGAGGCCAAGGTCGAGGTCCTCCACGTCCAATCCACCGATTAGGAAGGCGTCTGTTGAGGTATTCTCGAACAATTAGAGCATAATGACATGGTGCTCCATCTTGTTGAAACACAACATTATCAAGAATGCCATCATCAAGAAGCTGTGGTTCGAGAAACTGCTGAAGCATATCAAGGTAGACGGTACCTGTTACAGTTGCTTCCGCAAAGAAGAATGGGCCATAAATTTTGGATTTGGTCATTCCAAGCCACACGTTAACTTTTGGAGTGTCTCTTTGCCATTCTATGACTTCAGACGGTCTTTCATTGGACCAGATAATGAAAAAATTATGAAAATAAAATTATGAAAAAAATTTAGAAATTTATACATTTTTAACACATATTAAACATGATAAACATAAATAAAAGTGTGTTTTTAAAAAATGTGTCCGATTTGATTGAAATAGATAGTTAATTCTAGGACACCCTGTATATAAATGACCTTCCTCGTTCATCTGATATACTGAACTTCATAATGTTTGCAGATGATACAACTGTCTCGTTTTCTTGCAAAGATGTTAATACAGCTAAGAATATATTTCATTCAGAATTCATCAGTGTAATGAAATGGTTGACCACCAATAAACTCTTCCTAAATACCAGTAAAACAAATTTCATGATTTTTACTAATAAAAGAAATGTATATCTTGATGAACTTAATGTTAATGAAATCGCCATAAAGGAGTGTACTGTAACAAAATTTCTTTGTGTAATGCTAGATAAGAATTTGCAATGGAGTGATCATGTAAATTATATCGCGAAAAAGATTTCAAGGAGCGTTGCTATAATATTTAAACTTAGAAATGTAGTCCCTAAACAGGTTTTATTGACTCTTTATCATACTCTTGTTCTTCCTTATATAACATACTGCACCCTTGTTTGGGGGAACTCCGCTAACAACGCATTAAATGGTATCTTTGTCATCCAAAATCGAGCAATAAGGTTATTATCTGATGCTGATTTCCTTGATCACTCTAGTGCATTATTTAAAGAACTGAACCTACTAAAGCTTAACGATATAACCAAACTGGCACATTTTATTTTTATTTACAAGTGTAAGAACAAAATCATTAATTTGCAATGGGTAAATAGATATTTTGTAACTCATCAAGAAATCCACTCGTATCAGACCAGAAATAGATCAAAGCTTGTTATACCTCAATTTAGATTGTCTTCATCTCAAAAACTACCCATTTTCATTGGATTGAAACTATGGAATGACTTGCATGCCGATATAAAAAATATTGTGAATGTAAATTTGTTTAAAACCAAGTTGAAATCCAGATTAATAATGGCATACTAACAAAAATCTAGGATTAATGTCCAATAATATTGTTTAATATTGTCCATTAATATTGTTTAATATTATAATACATGTTTTAACTATTAACAATACTTATTTATTTATTATTATTAATTTATAATAACTAGCTGCTTATTTTTAATAAGAGCCCAGTAAAGCCTAAAGCTTAAGGGCCAAATTAAATAAAATAAAGAGTCGAGCTTCACAAATAAAAATTAAATTAAATAGAGCTGATACAGTTCAATAAATATTCTTGACGGATAAAATCATTTACATGTATGATATTAAGAACAGTAAGGGTCCAAGGATAGATCCTTGTGGACCCACACTTTCCAATACAGCATGCAGTGTAAATTAAGGTTGTTCTACAATAAAAATTATTCCATTTGACCAAATATGGAACGATTTTCAATCATTATTATTTTGTAATGTCGATAGTTGTTCAAAATCGGTCCAAAAAGGGAAGTTTTTCCAACACTGTGAATTAAAGTTGTTCCATATAAAACAACTGTTCCATTTGCTGCAAGAGCCGATTATGGAGTTATTTCTTTGTAAATCAAATGGCCCACCATCATATCATTGAATCAGTTGGAAGAACTTTCCTTTTTGGACCGATTCTGAACCAATTATATCGACATTAAAAATTAAATTTATTCAGAATTGTTCCATATTCAGTTCAAATGGAAAATTGCATTTTTAGAAACGGTGGTCTTATGGAACAATTTGATTTTACAGTGTATTCTGATGAAATGTTTTTCACTTTAACATTATTGTGACAATTAGAGAGATATGATTAAACCACTTTAGCATATTCCCGTTATGCCATGTGTTTAATTTATGTAGTAAGATATCACGTGGGAGTGCATTAGAGGCTTTCGACAGGTCGAAAAAACTAAGGTTGTGTTTTTTATTGTTTAAGTTTTTACAGATATTTTCTAATAACATGTTGATAGGTTAACTATGGTGTGGCCTTCTCTAAATCCAAACTGCGGTTTTGCTATGATAGCGTATTTGGCTAAGAATCTGATCAGTCTAATGTATGCCTATTGTTCGCAATTCTTTAAAATACCTTACTTAAGGTTGGTAGGTTGCTAATATGGAGACTGTCCTTTAATTGGATGGAGAATTAGGACTGCCTGATTTGAATACTTGACAAACCCTGGCTATCTCAGGTAATCAGGGAATACACTTTGTACTATTGACTTATTCATAAGTCTTGTGAGTGGAGTTGCTCTATAATCTCATATTAGTTTATATAGTTTTACTGGAATTGAAATGAGCGGTGCGTTTTTATTTTTAAAGTTTTTCAATGCTGCTGAGATTTCGTTTGGCAGAATTAGTTCAAAGAAGGTGTTGGGTGTGGGTTGTGACATATATTGCTGGGAGTGACTGTCTGAATCTGAAATGACTGCTGTCGTGTTGTTTTCTATTTCTGAAAAAGAAATTGTTCAATAAATTAGCAGTGGAATCACTGTAGGAAATTTCGTCCTGCAATTGTCTGCGTTAAATGTCAAAAGATAAAGGATTTGTCTTTTCTTTTTTGGCCAAAAAGCATAGGACAATTGAGCGAATAACGCAATATTTCTTAAGCTAAACGGGCAAACTTCATGACAGGTGCCCAGCAACCGCGGGTGTACTTGGGCAGACATGACTCAAGAGCTTGAGACTGTGAGTGAGTGACGTGTAGTACGTTTCGAATAGTGAATGGTATATGTTCTATTTTACCATTTTATTTGCATTTACTTGTCTGAAGTATTCAGTTATTATTCAATTTTATTTACGTTAACATACAACATAATATTACTCTAACATTTCGGGCAAAAGTCGAATACTTTAAGTAAAAGTTGTACAGTTTAGGTGAAAATCGTATATTTTTGGGATCTGCGAAACCTAACATATTTTTCCTATAAGATCTTTAACCCGGACCGCTATCACAGAGGAATCTCTCGGAGCGTAACCCACCACGCTATCAGCCTATTCTATTGTATTGTACAATAATTTCGTTATAAATTTCACCCAATATGCGTTGATATTACTTTTTTCAATACCTATTGAATATCAGAAATCATTGCATTACTTAGGTCTATACCAGTGGTACTCATTAGGCGGCTCGCGAGCCAAATATATATAACGTATTTGGCTCGCGAGCTGCGCAATGAGTACCACTGGTCTATCTATACCTTTATCCTGATTATGTAGTAATGATGATGAAATCGGAAAATTTAAAGGAACAAGGTGGAAATATCAACGCCGTATTGATATCTTTAGTGATGGGAGGCGGAAGGAAATCTTCAAAATCGCCATTGGTCGAGCGTTAAGAAGGAAAGCAAACGGAAGAACTGATGGAGAAATTAATATAATCTCTTTACCAACATATTTTGAAGTCAAGGACAACCTTAGTTTGCCAAGTGACTCAAGAACGATTTAGCGATTTACACGAATGTGGCATTCGAGTTCCGTCAAGCAAAAACAAATTTAGCGGAAACACACAGCCAAGTTCGTTCAAGCTTTACCTAGTGTTTTTATATATATATCTATCTATCTATCTAT
>JAJOZX010009093.1:75000-80000 GCA_023014485.1 Bathynomus jamesi
TGAAGGAATGGCAGCTGCTTAAGAAAAACAAAGCAAACAAATTGAAAAGATCACAAAATTTAAATAATAAAGAAGAAAAATGGAAAGATAAACTGGAAAACTTATTTGACATTGCTCATGAGAATGCTATGCAGCTTATAAAAATAGAAGATGATAAGAAATTCTTGAAAATACAACGTGAGAAAGGACGTCATGGAAAAATGGGTACCATTGATAAGGCTGTTGCTAAAAAAGAGCAGAGAGCAGCAGAAAAGCAACATTATGAAAAGAAGAAAGCAGAAGAAGAGATCAAAAGAAAGAAGAATGAAGAGGCTGTCATACTCACCAGTACATCATCAGAATCAGAATCAGAGGAGAGTAAAAGTGATGAATCTGGTTTCTGTGCTGCACAACCTTCAACATGGAAAAGTAAGGTAGGCAAACGTAGAAAATTGTTTGATGATAAATTATTAGGAAGTCTTGATGTTGCAAAATTGAGTGACCGAAATGCGTCTCTAGTTTTAATGCCAACAATCAGACATCGCTTGAATGGGGCATCTGCGAACAAATAAAATGCATGTGTTTCGATACAACGGCAGCCAATACTGGTCCTAGAAATGGTGCAGCTATTCTTCTAGAACAAAAATTCGACAACGATTTATTGTGGCTGCATGTCGACACCACATATTTGAAATTATGCTGGAAGCTGTTGTTTCAAAGTCTTTATCACCATCTTCTGGCCCAGATATAGTCCTTTTTAAGAAGTTCAGAGAAAAATGGTCAAGCATTAATAAGGAGGACTACGAAACAGCATTATCAGATCCAGATATCTATGAAAATATTCATGACATCAAAGATGACATAATTATATTTGCAGCAAATCAACTAGACCATTCCAACCAAGAGACGATTACCTAGAACTATTGCAGTTAACAATTATTTTTTTGGGAGGTGAACCAAAAGGTGGAATCAAATTTAAACATCCAGCGGGACTTCATCGGGCTAGGTGGATGGCCAAAATTACATATTCATTAAAAATTTTTTGTTCAAATCTCAGTTCAAAATTTCAGTAAAAGACAAAAAAGGACTAAAAGACATCTGTCTATTTGCTACTCGGTTATATGTAAAGGCATGGTTTACAGCTCCTGTGCCATCTTGCGCTCCTCGTCTTGATCTGGAATTATTACAGAATCTTGTAGTCTACAAACAAATAAATGACACAATTGCATTTGTTGCTATTAAAAACTGTTAGGTCACCTCTGGTACCTATCAGAAGAACTGGTAGCGTTGGCCTTTTATGATGATGAAGTGCCTACTGAAACAAAAAACAAAATGGTAAAGGCCTTGCAAAATACAACAGAAACTCTTCCTGCAAAACGGGCTTTTCTAGATCCTGCACTTATTCCAACGAAGAAATTAGAAGATTTTGTCACATCAAATACTCAAAGATTCTTTACAATAACAGAATTTAGTTCAAAATTTTTATTCAAAGATGCTAAAGAATGGCATAATGATGAAGAGTATAACTCCGCTAAGAAATCTATCAAACAGTGGAAAGTCGTGAATGATATAGCGGAAAGAGGAGTAAAATTAATGGATGAATATAATAAAATACTAACACATGACGAAGATCAAAAACAATTCTTGCTACAAGTAGTGAAAAACTACAGGGCTGTTTACCCTGATAGAAAAAAAGAAACATTGATGAAGTAAGGACAGCTAATGTCTCAAATATCATGCTAGTTTAATTATGCATGCTTGTGGTTATGGTAGGACCTACGGGGGAGCTTTCCACATTAAAAAAAAGCAATGCGCCTTGTACTGTACTCCTGGGTGGTGTGGAAAAATTTGACAATTTGAGTCGTTCTGTCAATTTTTAATTGCTGGTAGCAACCCTAAAAATTAAAAATTTGCTAAAATATTTTAGGATAGTTATTTTTATGCTGAAATGAACCATTTAAAGGGTTGAACACATTAAAATCTAAAAAAATTTTTTTACCCCCATATTTGAATCACCCTAATATATATATATATATATATATATATATAATATATTATAATTTAGGGTGATTCAAAAAAATCAAAGTATTTTTTTTTAATTGTTCAACCTGTATTTTTGTTCCCTATGACAAAAAAGTAGTGTATGCCAAATTTGGTGAATTTTAAATAAAATTTACTATGTGCTACCAGAACAGGCGTCAAAGTTTCCCTCTTTTTCAATTTGTTTGTTTTTACAACTTATGATTTTATGTTTAATTGTTTATATTTCAGAATTTTTAATTAATGGTTTATATACTAGCTTGCTTTTAATTGTTGCTTGGAACTCGTAATTTTGATACCAATTAATCGATTATGGAAGCTAGGCCTAACTCACCATCACCCAGTTGCTCATTTGGGAGAAGTTCTACAAGAAAAGAAACTGAAGTATGGCTAATTGGGCAGCCCTCTGCAGTACTAAAAACATCCGTATTACCATCAGAGAAGGAAATGATGGCCCTCTTCATGCACTACAGAAATATTAAAAAGCAGACATTAGAGAATCATGCTGCTCTACTGCGATGATGTGCTAGCAGTTTGGAAAAAAGCAGGAATACCAGCAAAACAAAGAATACATGTAGTAGATAAAATTCAAGGAATACTGAAGGAATGACAGCTGTTAAGAAAAACAAAGCAAACAAATTGAAAAGATCACAAATTTAAATAATAAAGAAGAAAAATGGAAAGATAAACTGGAAAACTTATTTGACATTGCTCATGAGAATGCTATGCAGCTTATAAAAATAGAAGATGATAAGAAATTCTTGAAAATGCAACGTGAGAAAGGACGTCATGGAAAAATGGGTACCATTGATAAGGCTGTTGCTAAAAAAGAGCAAAGAGCAGCAGAAAAGCAACAACGTTATGAAAAGAGGAAAGCAGAAGAAGAGATCAAAAGAAAGAAGAATGAAGAGGCTGTCATACTCACCAGTACATCATCAGAATCAGAAGAGAGTAAAAGTGATGAATCTGGTTTCTGTGCTGCACAACCTTCAACATGGAAAAGTAAGGTAGGCAAACGTAGAAAATTGTTTGATGATAAATTATTAGGAAGTCTTGATGTTGCAAAATTGAGTGACAGAAATGCGTCTTTTTTAATGCAACAATCAGACATCGCTTGAATGGGACATCTGCGAACAAATAAAATGCATGTGTTCAATACAACGGCAGCCAATACTGGTCCTAGAAATGGTGCAGCTATTCTTCTAGAACAAAAATTCGACAACGATTTATTGTGGCTGGCATGTCGACACATATATTTGAAATTATGCTGGAAGCTGTTGTTTCAAAGTCTTTATCACCATCTTCTGGCCCAGATATAGTCCTTTTTAAGAAGTTCAGAGAAAAATGGTCAAGCATTAATAAGGAGGACTACGAAACAGCATTATCAGATCCAGATATCTATGAAAATATTCATGACATCAAAGATGACATAATTATATTTGCAACAAATCAACTAGATACATTCCAACCAAGAGACGATTACCTAGAACTATTGCAGTTAACAATTATTTTTTTGGGAGGTGAACCAAAAGGTGGAATCAAATTTAAACATCCAGCGGGACTTCATCGGGCTAGGTGGATGGCCAAAATTACATATTCATTAAAATTTTTTCAAATCTCAGTTCAAAATTTCAGTAAAAGACAAAAAAGGACTAAAAGACATCTGTCTATTTGCTACTCGGTTATATGTAAAGGCATGGTTTACAGCTCCTGTGCCATCTTGCGCTCCTCGTCTTGCTCTGGAATTATTACAGAATCTTGTAGTCTACAAACAAATAAATGACACAATTGCATTTGTTGCTATAAAAAACTGTTAGGTCACCTCTGTACCTATCAGAACTGGTAGCCTTGGCCTTTTATGATGATGAAGTGCCTACTGAAACAAAAACAAAATTGTAAAGGCCTTGCAAAATACAACAGAAACTCTTCCTGCAAAACGGGCTTTTCTAGATCCTGCACTTATTCCAACGAAGAAATTAGAAGATTTTGTCATCAAATACTCAAAGATTCTTTACAATAACAGAATTTAGTTCAAAATTTTTACTCAAAGATGCTAAAGAATGGCATAATGATGAAGAGTATAACTCCGCTAAGAAATCTATCAAACAGTGGAAAGTCGTGAATGATATAGCGGAAAGAGGAGTAAAATTAATGGATGAATATAATAAAATACTAACACATGACGAAGATCAAAAACAATTCTTGCTACAAGTAGTGAAAAACTACAGGGCTGTTTACCCTGATAGAAAGAAAGAAACATTGATGAAGTAAGGACAGCTAATGTCTCAAATATCATGCTAGTTTAATTATGCATGCTTGTGGTTATGGTAGGACCTACGGGGGAGCTTTCCACATTAAAAAAAAGCAATGCGCCTTGTACTGTACCCCTGGGTGGTGTGGAAAAATTTGACAATTTGAGTCGTTCTGTCAATTTTTAATTGCTGGTAGCAACCCCTAAAAATAAAAAATTTGCTAAAATATTTTAGGATAGTTGTTTTTATGCTGAAATGAACCATTTAAAGGGTTGAACACATTAAAATATAAAAAAAAATTTTTACCCCCATATTTGAATCACCCTAATATATATATATATATATATATATATATATATATATATATATATATATAACTTGATTGAAGGGTTTGTTCTTGGGGAACCGCAACTTAGTAAGGAATAAAAGGACGAGAAGGTGGTACATGTTTATATTAGTCAGACGTTTCGGAAATTCAATTTCCATCATCAGTGCTAAAAAAAATGAAAAGTAGAAAAGTGAACAAATTTAATGATTAAAAAATTTATACAATATATTTATGCAGTCCTATGATAATAATTTAAAGTTAAAAAAAGGTACATGAAATGTAGAGATGTACCTTTTTTTTAACTTTAAATTATTATCATAGCCTCATAGGACTGCATAAATATATTGTATAAGTTTTTTACTCATTATATTTGTTCACTCTTTCTGACTATTAAACATGTA
>JAJOZX010009093.1:85000-125000 GCA_023014485.1 Bathynomus jamesi
AGCCTGGACCTTACCTGTATCCTTGTTTTATAAGTACTTCCACCTGATCTCACTTCTCTGGGGACATCTCCGGTAAGGAGTGAAAGGGTTAATGTTTGGGCTTGCTTAACTTCCGTAACCACAAAGGTCATGTGACCGAGAAGATCTGCTGCTTTGCCCTAGATCCGAACCACGAGTCGATACATTATCTGAACGCAGAGGACGGCCACCTATCAACCTTCTGAACAGACCGAACGTTGCTCAACTTGGCTGACCTAACGAGAAGCGGGATTGCGACGTGGTCACGAAGTAGCCCATATGAAGCAGAAGCTAAGAGAGAGAGAGAGAGAGAGAGAGACGAGAGAGAGAGAGAGAGAGAGAGAGAGAGAGAGAGAGAGAGAGAGAGGGATAATAAAAACAGAGCAGATAATAAACATTATTAATTATTAAAATGACTTAATTATACTAATTAATATTATTAGCAGCTGCTGTTAATAAACATGTTAAAAACATCACGTAATTAATTAATAATTAATTACAAGCAAATTTTAATCCAGTTAATTAATAACTTAACATATGAAATTTACCTTTTTTGTTAGGATTTTAATATCCACTTTACGAATATTGATGGATCACTGCAGTATTTCTCTGCGGAACTTTGATCCAAAAACCTTAATTAATTGGATGAGTTAAATTACTGGCTTTCTCATTGATCTGATTTATGATTTGATTTCGGCCATTTTTGTTTTAAAGAATACCAAATCAAAGCAAAATTAATTTAATTTTTACGTGCGATTCGGTGTTTAATTAATTTCTGTGTGATTGATTAAACCAAATTCAGGAATACAGTGGAAAAAACATGTAAAAATGCCATATGGCAACGTTTAATGAAAGAATCATTACGTACATTGCTTCACTAATTAAATAAATGCAACAGTTTTGTTGATATATATATTATATAATATATATATTATATATATTGTATATATTTGGAGGATTACATAAATAAATATTCCCTCCTTCGGATTTTATTTTTAAACAATTTCCTCAAGACCGTATAGAAGGTCATTACAAAAGGTCAACCTTGTGACAGTTTCGTGCGTTTGTACAAACGCCTTAAGTGCCATGGAACGCCTGGAGTTTATCATACAGCACTTATCCTTACTCAACTAATACTTTGTTAACAGAAACTTGCACCTGCGTTAGGAAACATCACAAGGAACTTTTTTGAGTTCTCGCCCAGCTGGATTTTCTGTGTTAACTTTTGGAAGGTAACAGCCATCTTCAAAGAACGCCGACGAAGTATTTTCTTTACACTTTACATTAGTTTCGACCCTGAGAGGACGTTACACATTTTAACTTTTAACGGTTTTCATTTCTCTAGCCCCACGCTTCTCAAACTAGGGGTCGCGACCCCTCAGGGGGTCGCGTAAATATTATTAGGGGTCGCAGAAACATTTGAAAATATTATTTTTTTCATAAATATACAGTGTTAGTACCTATTGCTTTTATGACATTGAGTGAAGGGTCGCGAAAAAATTTGTCTGATCCAAAGAGGTCGCAAGTGAAAAAAGTTTGAGAAGCCCTGCTCTAGCCGTTAAGACAGCCGTTTAAAATAGTTTATCTCCAAGCATTCATCGTGTACAACCTATATCTTTCGCATAAACTCAGTGTCTGTAACCCTTTCTGCATAGGCTCAACTCACTTGGCCTACAATGTTTACAGTGTCGTACTAGGCTACTTTGTTATACAGCCTATAAATTCAGACAAACTCTCAATCTAACCGCATAGCCTCTATAAAGTGTTTCCAATACGGAGAAACGGCGTCGTATATATTTATATTAAGGTAATACAGCAAGTAGGTTTATTACACTTCATTAAGTAGGTACTTACTCTATTTTATCACCCTTATTATTCCTTCTTAATACCACTGAATCAGTAAACTTTTGTCCTGTATGAAATCACTCTTTTATTCTCAGCAATCAATAATCGTAATATTTGCACATTTCACTATAAACTAACTGTTAAAACACTGTAAATAATTATTCCTTTATTTTTTTGTAAATTAAACAAACAAACAAAAAAAAACGTACGAAGCCTATTTTAATCCCTTTTGTTAATGATATTATTTATTTGGTCGAAAGACTTTGACAAATTGGTGACCCATTAAATATCTTTAATTAACTTAATTACATTTACTATAGAGGGCCTACGATCAACAGACAGACACACACACACACACACACGCATATATATAAATAAACCGTTATTAAATAAATCTAAAGTTTAAAAACCATTAAAGAAATAGAAAAAATAAAAGGTAAAAAACAGGACAGTGTTGACAGTGTTTCGAATCCCGAAATCACAATTTTTTCATCAAGTCCGTAAAGAAGGTTAAAAGAAGACTTGATGAGGAAACTGTGATTTCGGGGTTTGAAACGTTGCCCGACTTTTTACCTTTTTAAGGTTTAACTTTTAGTGCTTTTAAACGTTATATATATATGGGAATGAACTCAGAATATATATATATATATATTAGTGGTGGACCGGGTATCCGCATCCGCATCATTTTTAACATCCGCATCCGCACTTCTGACTGCGGATGTTATGCGGATATTACCTCTAATAAATTATGCAATTTACAATTAAATTAGCTTATAAAGTAGCTTATAAGGCCCAGTCATGCACATTTCATGTAAAGTATTAATTATTAATGAACAAACAAATATATAAACCTCAAAATATAAATACCATTAAATCAACAAACACTGCCTGTGCCGCTGTACGTACTCCACTGTGGCTTAAACTCTTGAGAAAGTTATTATTTTTATCATAATGAAAACATTAATATTAATTTTAATTCTTATGCATTGCCTGCCATAATAGTAATATCACGAAATTTGAAAAATTATGTCATATATTCATAATTCTATATTATATTGATTGATTAACTAAATATCCGCATCCGCGTCCGCATCCTCGGATATTGAAATTAAAGGTCCGCATCCGCATTCGCAGATGTTGAAAAACTGACATCCGGTCCACCACTAATATATATATATATATATATATATATATATATATATATATATATATATATATATATATATATATATATTAGTGACACCAAATAAAGTGAAATGTTTCCATTTAGGCATAAACAAAGAAATTGAAACGCATACAGTCACAGAGTAGTTGCGAAGTTAAGCGACACTGGGTTTGTTCAGTGTTTGGATGGGTGACTTTCCTCTGCGTTTAGATGATGTAGCGACCGGTGCTTTGTCCAAATTACACGTTATAAGTTGTAGATCCTATCTCCGTATTGAATATCCCAGAAAAGCTTATATCAGTGTAGGTACCAACTGTTCCAAAAGTCGGGATACGTTACTCCCCTCTCTTGAATCCACCATTGCCCAGTGTATCCTGACAATTGGAACCGATGGTACATACAGTACATGGTCGGATCATTGGGTAGAGTAACATTTGATAAGGGGCTCTAGCTTTAGCTTATACATGAAATAATTCAGAAAGCTTGTTTGCTGATGAAGGAAAACAACCTCTCACCGGCACTATTACCGAAATACCGGTTTCTTTAAAATATATCGTTTAAAACAGGTCCAGAATATAGGAATAATTTTTTCACAATATAAAAATAAAAGAAAGCCTACTTTCAATGAATAAAAGAAAGCCTACCTTCAATGAATAAAATGAAGTCTACTTTCAATGAATAAAAGGAAGCCTACTTTCAATGAAAAAAGGAAGCCTACTTTAAATGAATAAAAGAAAGCCTACTTTCAATGAATAAAAGGAAGCCTACTTTCAATGAAAAAAGGAAGCCTACTTTAAATGAATAAAAGAAAGCCTACTTTCAATGAATAAAAAGTAGGGAAGATAGTTCCACTAGAAAGCAGTAAACGTTATATTAAATTATATTAAACTAGAAAATTAAAATGCATGAAATGGCGAATTTATGAAGCTTTAGCGATAGTTTCAATTATTTAGAGTGATTCACTCACTGGTAGCCCCAGAGTATCGCTAATTACGATACTCTGGTGCTAGCAGGGAGTGAATCACCCTGTAGAAGACAAAATAAAATGACAAAGTGGTCGCTTTATAATTTAGAGCAAGTGTTTTCACGCAGACACGGGAAATACACAGGACTTTTTTCATTAAATGAAGAAATTTCTCCATGCTCACAATCAATGGCGGATACAGGATTTCTCCATGAGGGGGTGGGGATGGAGATGGGACGCGGGTTTACCAATCAAATTATAGTTTGGTAAAATTGAAGTTTAACAGGATTCAGAGGAAGACTTTAGTTGTCAAAATGAGATATTTTGACACAAATTTCATAATTATTTTTTTTACTGAATTTCGAAGAAACTCAAATATTTATTGAATTCAGCTAATTGTACGTGTAGAAATATATATTTATTATATACATATTCTCCCATAGGGGGGTGTCCTCTGTCCACCGGCTCTCCTCCCGTAGAATCCGCCACTGATCACAATAAAAATTGTAAGCTGCAGTTTACCTTTCATCTTATAAAGTATAGTAATAATAATAATAATAATAATAATGTTCCTCCTTTACATTTTCATTTCCGTTTTCTATCATACATAAGCCTTTAAAAGAAAAATAATATTTAAACACTAACTGTTCTAACTTGGCTTGTTTAGACCTCTTTATCCATGAAAATATTTGTAAAGTAAATAATAAAATCTATGGAAGTAAATTAGAAACTTTGAACTAAATTAAAACAACTATAAATTCTTATAAGAGCTACAGGTCTTTTTTTATGAGTTGTATTAAAAAATAACCGTGCACACAACCAGTGGTGTAGCGTGGTCTTTTTGCAAGGGAGGTAAAAGGGTTATAAATTTCCAATTGTTTATTAACCAAGTGCAATCAGTTTAAAAAAAAAATTTGTTACATAGTACCGTCACCTTCTAACTCCTGACTCTCACTCATCGTGCAAAATCTGTTCTTCGACTCGCCAAAAATTCCTTCATCAGACAAAAATGTGAAACCCTATCCAATTCTAATTCTTCTCGTTCTTTCTTGCATCTAGCTAAGAACCTCTTCACCAACTTTACTTCCTCTTCTTTCCCTCTTTTCCATTCTGACGGCTGAGTTGCCGTCTCTTCTCCTGACAAAGGTGAACTCTTCGCTCAAAATTTCGCTTCCAATTCAACCCTGGACGATTCCGGTGCTGTTCCTCCATCAACTCCTCCCTCTGACTTTATGTCTGAAATTAGAATCTCTTCCAAAGATTTTCTTTCTGCCCTATCTGGGCTAAACTCTAGGAAGACGTACGGTCCTGATGGTGTTCCTCCTGTTGTCCTTTCGCCGCAATATTGCCTCATTCTCTCTTTACTATCTCTATTATAACGGACACTGCTCTTCTGAACTCTCTAAGTGCATCCTCCTCCTCTAAGGAGTGCAAGCAGTACTAGACTTTCGACACTTTCTCATTTCTCTTCTGTCCAATTCTCTAATGCAAGGGTTAATCGGTATTTTCAATCTTTCATCTACTCAACCGGTGAACTCTGGAACAATCTTCCTCAATCCATCTTTCCCCCTGTCTATAACTCCCAATCTTTCAAACGCAGAGTGTCTCGGCATCACCAAAACCCTGGACCTTGATTTTGACTCTCTTGTTGTTCTTCTTCTATGAGGGGAGTGGACGTTTTTGCGGGCATTCGCCCTTGGCTGCTCCTTCCTGCGTAAAAAAAGTATTTACCTTATTTTTCCTCAAATATTTATAATAAATTATAAATAATAACTAAATCTTTAACAGTAAAAAAGATATTACAGTAAAATAATTTACAAAATTACTGTAATTTTTTTACAGAATATATTAATTTATTTCTACCCGAGTCGTCTGGTCCTTGAGCTTTATGCTTTACTTATATTTATCTTATACGTTGTGTTTAGGTTTATAAGTAAATAATTAGATCATAATATAGGCCTATTTCGCAGTGATACAGGGTAGGGCACAAGTGTTAAAATTAAAACTTTTATGCAGAATGTATAGGGTGAGACAGTTTCCTCAATTAGCTATAAATAAAGAGGTTTCTTCAAAAGTTATTTTTTGGAGGAAGGGGTTTTTGAAAAAAAGGTTATTTTTCTCAAAAGAGTTTGTAGAAAATATGATAAAGGTCTATAATTTATAAACAAGGAAAAAATGTTGATGTAACTTTATTAAGCGTTAAGGGGAATATCGTAGCCAGTGCGGTAACACCCCTTCTCGCTGATCAGCCAGCGAAGTTAAACTACTTATTTTGGCCTGGAGAGCAGCAGTTGGATAGGAGACCGTCTTCTGCGTCCAGATTATGTAGCAACCCGTGGTTCGGATCCCACGTAAAGAATGTAGGTCCCCTCCGTTATATGATCTTAGATGTTGCGAGGGAGGTTAAACAAACCAATCAAACATGAAACAAAATGGAATCAGGGATAGATTTCGACACGTTCAAATAAAGGAAGACACATGATAGAAAAATACAATCTTAATTAAAATCCTTCTCTGTTATTATGTATAATCCATTTAGATTCTCTTTCTTATTTATAATTATATAATTGTGTTTTCCTTCTGTTCCCATGGTAACGATCAATTCGAATGCAAAACTATTACGAAAAGATGACAGTGATTAAATTAGAAATTGGCAGGTAGATTTAAAAAATTTGATTTAAAACAGTTGTTTGGCAATATTAGTTTGGTTTTATATTTTAACTGTCATCCAATATATGTCAAGATTATATATATATATTATATATATCCCCGCAAGGGGGTTCTAAGCTCGTGCTCTTGAGTGCTCTTTGTGCTCGTTTGTACGTGCTTGTTCCTGAAGGTTTCACGTGCGTCCTCCCGGCCCTAGCACCCAAGGATGATGGGGCTCGACCCTGCAGTCCTTGTCATCCTTGGTCTTTTTCCACTTCGACTGTCCCCTCCACCCTTTCTTTTTCCTCTGTCTTTCCTCTCACTTTTTCTTTGTTTTTCCGCCGAGATATGCCCTTTAAAATAGGAGCGAATCGGTTCTTCCCGAACTTAATATATATATATATATATATATATATATATATATATATATATATATATATATATACACACAGTCATTTCTTAAATTTGTTAAGAAGGAAGTAGGTTTCAAGACTGCCCTTCCATCATAAATCGATAAGGTGTCTGGGAAAGAAACAACTGCAAGGTTAGGCAGATCATTCTTAATTCGAACAGTCTTAATAGCGTCTATAATGGAATGGTCTTGGTAGGGTTCAGCAAAAGTCTGATTAAAGAGTTAAAGACAGGTTCTTTTCTGGGTATAGATGACCTATGAAATGGGCATTTAAAGAATATTCATTCGTACTTTCTCATGAATTTATTTTTCAGAGTTTATGAAACTATACTGTATATGATGCCCCATCGTCAGAAATAAATATGGAGACACTCTGTCCAGTAATACTGACCCCATTGCTGTTGCCTACTGCTTCGGAATTTTTGCTACGCCGATTAAATCATTATTTCTGATCATCTCGTAATCTGTTTTGGTTTAAAAAAAAAATTCATTCAATCTGATCTGTGCATTTGAGTATTGAAAGAAATTGTATTTAAATACACTGACAGAAGTTCAATTATTTTTAGTTGTTTCTCGAATATAAGCAAAACATATGATAAAGTGAATTACAATATTGTATTTTAAAAATTAGAAGACAGGAATGTTTCCTTGAATGTATTAAATATATTGATTTTTTTTTACACTTAGATTGGTCGAGTGATATGGTTCCTAACGCGGAGTTGGGCAAGGAACCTTGCTTTCTCCTCTGCTGTTTACATAATGTGTATATTGATGTCTTTATTATTCCTCTTAATTAATGAGGCAAGAGTGGGATGCTGTATCAATAATACTGTACGAGGATAAATAATTTAGTCTATGCCGATGATATGGTATCAATAATAATAATCGCTTTGGTTAAATGTCTAGATTATCTCCCAAAAATCTGCTAGTTATACTCGCAGAACCAAGATATTTACATCCCAAAAGCTCAGAACAGTCAAATGAGGTTATTTTTAAAATACGAATACAAAGAACACCAAACAGCAACAGACCGGCTGGTCCCTACTAGGTTGTCTGTTTAAGAAGGGGTCGGGGGGGGGGGGGGTTGAAAAAAAGGAGAAAATGTAAAGAAGGAAGAAAATTTAAAGAAGGAAGAACTGGAAAAGGAAACCAATAGAGCAAGTAGGAGGAGATTGTAGACACCAATCGACCAGGGAAGTACTCCAGAGGAGGACGTTAGGCAGGAGACAAGGAGTGCTGGAACTCCCGTTTCTCCTGTCACCGTTCTCATTAGCTGATCTTTTCCCGTGTCTCATCTACCCTATGAGCAGTCCAGCATGCTTTCAAACACACTTCTCCATCTATTCCTCGCAACTGTGGGCTAATTATAAAAGAGGTTTTGACACACTCCTAAACTTTCTTTATAAGAGATCTATTAGAATGCTGCACATGTTACCTTCCAAGATGTTCAGCTTCGCAAATGTTTACTAATCACGATATTTAACTCGGCTTCTTACCGGATTGGGAAACTAAAGCGAATGTCTCCTTTTCAGTAATTAATTAGAAAACTGGATGGCAAAAATGAAGAAATAACATTAATTTCATACGTGGTCTGAAGAAGACCTTGAGGAAATAGAGAGAGGAGGCGAATGATGGACAAACAGACACCAAATCTTAAATATAGGATGTATTCTTTTTTTCTATTTATATTTTTAGAAATAGAAATGGCGGTCAAATGAAGTTGTTGTTGTTGTTGTTTATCAGATCAGCCCACCCTGATCGAGCAAGCCGGCGGCACGCAGGTAACCGATCGCCCTCTCCGGAGTGGACCAGAGGTTGAGCGCACTAGTGATGTTGTGTTGTGTTCGTTGATGTGCTAGAGCGGTACAGTCTGTCATAATGTGTTCAATTGTTTGTGGTGTGTCCTGGCACAGGTGGCAGGTGTCGTCTATGGAGTTGTCTAGTCTGTGTTTATATGTCCGTAAGTTGGGGTGATGTCCACATCGGAATCGTGCTAAATTAACTCGATCCGATCTGCTCAGGCTGATCACTGACCTGTTAATGGGTGGCGGCTTCGCACCTAGGACAGCATTCGGACCGAGTCGTGTCAGTGCTTTGTGGGTTAGGTGTGTGTGTATGTGTTTTCTGTACTGTGTGATGTCTGTGGGGCGTGGTATGGAATGGAGTATTTGGTTATAATGTCTCTCTGGTGTTACCTTAATGGTGCGAGGTGTTGGTGCATGATTGTACATGTAGTGGCAAGGGTGTTGTGGGTTAGTTGTCGCTGCTGCCATGAATGTGTTCCCCTCATGTCTAAATGTTCCCTAACTTTTAGTATTTTTGTTTCTGTGTGCAGGTGTTCTATTGGTGTTGTGTGAGTGCATCCTGTAATGATACGAAGTGCGTTGTTTTGTATTGTTTGTAAGGCGTTTATGTGTGTGTTTGAGATAATGGGTGCCCAGCATGGGCTAGCATAGTCCATAACTGAGCGAATATATTGTTTGTATATGAGTGATGTTGTTTCCTGCTGGTGTCCAAAGTTTGTGCCTGTTAGTACCCTAAGCGTGTTAAGTCTTGACGTACACTTGTTTTTAATGTCTGAATGTGGTTTGCAAAAGATAATGATGTGTTGTATGTGACACCAAGTATTTTGGTTCTGTGAGTTTGTGAAATGTTGATGTTGTTTAGTGTAAGCTGTGGAATTACCTGGTGTTCTTTTGTGTTGCTTGTAAGCAAGGTGATGGTTGATTTTGTGGGCGCTACTTTGAGTCTATTGTGTGTGAGCCAGTCTTGTATACTGTTTATGTATGTTTGTAGGTTATTTGTAGCGGTGTCGATGTTGTTATGGGTGGATGTTAGAGTGATATCATCTGCATATGATGATAAGGTAAGCTTGTTATCTATGGGTATTGGAATGTCATGCATGTATAAGTTGAAGAGTGTTGGTGAGAGAACAGAGCCTTGAGGGACCCCGTTCGGAAAAAGCTTGTTTTTGGATGACTTGCCATTAAATGTGACATGTGAGTATCTTCCTGAGAGATAGTTGCTCAGCCACCTTTTGGTGTTATTATGCATGTTTGTGTTGAGTATGTTGTTTATGAGAGGGAAGCGTTGGATAACATCAAATGCTTTACTAATGTCTATTGTTGCTAATAGTGTACGTTGAGCTGGTCGTCTGGAGTTGATGCCATCCATGATGTGCTGCGTGAGGTTAGTGAGTAATGTCGTGGTTGAGTGGTGAGGTCTGAATCCATGTTGAGTAGGCGATAGTGGAATGTGTGGGTTGGTGATTTGTAAGATTAGTCTTTCTGTTACTTTGGAAGGTGGGCATAGTAAAGTAATGGGTCTATAGGAAACTGATTCTGTTGGATTTTTGTTTGGTTTGAGTAGTGTAATAATTTTACCTTGTTTCCATATGTCAGGAATAATACAGTGTTGGTATGAATATGTGCTGATATTTGTGAGAGCTAGTATTCCTTGTGGGCCCAAGTGTTTAAGGTGTATGTTAGACATGTTGTCTGGTCCAGTAGCCTTCGAATTCTTAATGTTTTTGATGATCTTGGTGGTCTGGTCTGTATTGAAGGGTGTAATGGTCGTGTCGAGTCTGTACGTTTTCTTGTGTCTGGCTGTTTGTCTGTCTGCGTGTTTCTGGTTGTTGTCTCTGTTTAAGTGACTTATCTTTGCGTAGTGATTAACTAGAATGTTAGCTTGTTGTTTGTATGTTGGGATATTATTTTGGCTACGACAGATAGCCGCGTGTGAGGTGTGAATGCCGCTGTTAGAGTGGGTAATGCTGTTTATAGTCTTGTATAGCCTGGATGTATCTGTGGAGTGGTTTAGTGTTGTTATGAATTCCCTGAATGTTTCTGTTTGTTTTTCTTTGAGTTTGTTGTTTATTTCTGTGTTGAGCTGTTGTATCTGCTATTTTATGGATTCTGTGTGTGGTGTTTGTGTGTTATATTTGAGGTTGTTACGTTGCCTTATGAGGTGGGCTATTTCTCTAGTGTAATTTGGGTTGTATTTCCTAATGTTGCCCTTGGGTATGTATTTGTTTGCATTATTGATAATCTGATTAAATGTGAAATGAAGTTGGATGGTTTAGTGGAGAAAAATAGGTCGTTTTACACTCATCTCCTTTTCATATAGTTTAGGGCTGTCCACAATGTTTCCGAGGCAAATAAGGATAGATTTCTTTTGAAAGTAACCCCCTCTTCTCCCCACTTCCCAATTCAAACACCGTGAGTTATTTCCAGATCTTCGACATCGATTCAGGATTTTTCATTCCCTGTCCTCAAAATTATTCTCTTACAGTACCTTATCTTACCTTATGTTGTTTCGTGCGTTGGTCTCTCTTCACACGGAGGTCAAGCTCTAGGTCTGGCTTGGTGGAGGAGATTTTTTACGTTAAGTTTGAGAATGGTGCACTTTTTATCTCATCTGAATAAGTCCAAATTCAGTGAATGTTTAGATGTGTTTTAAGTGTTTTAACTATCGTGTATGACCTTATTTAAGAGTGTTTCTCTTTTTAAGTGGATACAAACTTATTTCCATGAGCACTCTGTAGTGTTAATTTAATTCCGTTGAAGAAATGCAACAATTGATGTTTAATTCAGTGCTGAATTCAATGTTGAATTCAATATTGATCGAATTCTCTTTATAGAACAGACTATCACTCCAACTTCATCTAGTCTATTTTCCTAAATTTTCCTAACCTAAGCTGACCTAAACCCACCATGGTAACCCAGTAATAGAACGCCAGGTTGTTAATCTAAATATCTGGGCTCGACTCTCGCCCTGGCCTTTAGATTTCCGTAATTAAGGTGCTTCTCTAAGTCTTTACTGGTGGGAAAATGGTTCAGATCTACGAAAAACTACAGATTCCCTAATGTTCCCTAAACAACCCTAATTATTATTAGTAACCTAATCTAACCTTAATTAGTTTAACTTAACCCGCGAATTCCCTGTATCTAGACCCGATATTCACTCACTGAATTTGCAATCAGTTCTGGAGAATTCATTATTCATTATACGCAACAATTTAATAACTTTTTTCAAAAGATAAACGTTTTTGGATCACCCTGTATTTTCCATCATTAAGCACTAAATTTGAACCGAAATAAGAAAAAGGTAAAATTGTAAAAAAGTTCTTGTTTTTAAATTCAAAGTCATTGGATGGAGGGAAAACGCTTCTCAAAACGTAAAAATATACTTCAACACTTAAATAAATGAAATGCAAACATTCGTAAATCTTTTTTTTTTGTGTGTGTATGTGTGTGTGTTTTTAAAGAAAAAAAAAAAAAATATAATATATATATATATATATATATATATAGTATATTATGAAGCTGAATTGTGCAATAGCAATTCAAATTATATTTTCCTTTAAATCTTCATATTTTTAACTTTGAAGCTGAATATTGAGCTTCAAAAAGATTAAATATTTACTTAGAAAACATTAAACGTAAAGGAAAGTAGGAATTTTAAAGGCAGTAAACATTTGTTTTTCTGAGCTGCAATTTCATAGTTAGATAGGTCGATAGATAGATAGATAGATAGATAGATTGATAGATATACTGTGTGTGTATATACTGTACATATATCAAAGCTATTGACTTCTCCTTAGGGAAACGGAGCTTACAGATGAAAAGAAGGACCAACACAACATTAAACATTTTCGTTTATTTTTTGTACTTCAAACGTTTCGACAAATCTTTTGTCATCATCAGTGAATTATAAATCTTTAAACCTTAAAACAAAAATAAGGATAAATAATTAAAATTACATCAATACAAAAGAAAATTAAAGTCATTAAAATTAAATTAAATTAAATTAAAATTACATCAACAAGAACCAATAACTTTACAGAACTCCGAATTTTAGAATCTTTGTACATCTATAGAAACAAACCCTTCGTTAACAACAATAGTTCATCTTACAAATTACAGCTTCTCTAACTAAACAACCAACCTACTTTCATAGATATGTTGGGATAAATGTGATAAATTGGTAATTATGCATAATTACCGGTAATTATGCATAATTGAAAATATCATGACTTAACCTAACCAATTGTCAAGGGCGTACAGTTGACCTAACCGGGCATTCAATTGACCTAACCTGGCATTCAATTGAATTGACCTAACAGGGCATTCAATTGACCTAACTGGGCATTAATTTATAACGAAAGATTGATGTGATAAACCAATAAACCAATCTTTCGTTATAAATTAATGCCCAGTTAGGTCAATTGAATGCCCTGTTAGGTCAATTGAATTGAATGCCAGGTTAGGTCAATTGAATGCCCGGTTAGGTCAACTGTACGCCCTTGACAATTGGTTAGGTTATAAGTCATGATATTTTCGTTAGTTTGAAATTATGCATAATTACTGGTAATTATGCATAATTACCAATTTATCACATTTACCCCAACATATATATCACACCTTCCAATGTAACTGACATTCATGCAGTTTTCTCTCAGTATCTGCCGAATATGGAGGTTGACGTAATCATTGTGTATTTACCAGTTTAGGTAATTTTAATTTAATTTAATTTAATTTTAATGATTTTAATTTTCTTTTGTAGTGATGTAATTTTAATTATTTATTCTTATTTTTGTTTTAAGGTTTTAAGATTTATAATTCACTGATGATGACAAAAGATTTTTTTGAAACGTCTGAAGTACAAAAAATAAACGAAAATGTTTGCTGCTGTGTTGGGCCTTCTTTTCATATATATATATATATATATATATATATATATATATATATATATATATATACTGTATATATATATATATATATATTATCTGTGTGATATATATATATATATATATATATATATATATATATATATATCATTCCCTGACGAGGTGTACTGCTAAATACACGAAAGGCCTTGGAATAATTTTTTTCTTCCTCCTTGGGGGTTTGCATCACATATATATATATATATAAATATATATATATATATTATTGGCAATTTCTTAATTCAGGCGTTTAATTAAAAGACTAATTTTTAGTCAATTAACTGAATGCCTAATTTAGTCAATCATTTAATTTATTGGCTAAATATTACAATGAATTTAATTAAACGCCTGAAAAATTTCCGGAATATTCAACAAATTGCCCGGTTGGCAATATATGGCGCTTATGGCATGTGAGGTCATTAACCCCAAACGAAGCATTGTCAGTTGGTGCACAACTATACAGTTAGCGTAACAAGCCAGTGCTGTAAAGAGCAAACAATGGAGCAGAAAGTTACTGCTAAACGCTTGTAAATATTAGAAGACAGCAAAAAAAAACAATTTATGGCCAAGAAGTAAATACAATGAAGTTCTGGCAGCAGTAAAACAGTCCCAGAAAGCCACTCCAATGAATTACTATTATGGCAAAAGGTAAGATAAGTGTGCTTAGTTTAGTTTAGTTAAATATAGTTTAATTAAGTTAAATGTGCTTAAATGTGAAGTGTGCTTAGTTTACTTCAGTATACTTAGTTTACTTAAGTATAATTTAGTTGTTACTCTTAAATATTTATTTATTTATTTATTTATTTATTTGGATCACCTGGTTCAGGGCCCACCATGTATTCTTGTTTTTTTGCTTTACAGTACCAAATATAATAATAAATTAAATTGAATGCCCGGTTAGGTCAACTGTACGTCCTTGAAGATTGGTTAGGTTAAGTCGTGATATTTTCGTTAGTTTTAACGAAGATATCATTTGGTAATTGAGGCTGGAGGCCCTGATCTTCAGGTGCTCCATTTATTTAATGTGTGTTATTTACTTTGTTATTTACTATTATTATTTAAGCATATTACATTATTGATTGTTATTTAATAGGTTTGAAGTTCTTCAGTGCCGAGATTTTGAATCTCTGATCAAGAAAAGAGGGAGTGATAAAGATCCCATCCTATACATCGTGTGTGCGGAAGATGTCTACAGGGTTGTATATCAAGCTCACATCAATACTGGACATGGTGGAAGGGATAAAATGATAAAGTTTATTATGCACTATCAAGACCACCTTACAAAATTTTCAGTGTTAAAGCCATTAAAATCAAAACGTGCTGCCGAAGTAGCATACCAGCTTCTGGACATATTCCTGGTTTTCGGAGCGCCTCACATCCTCCAAAGTGACAATGGTCGGGAATTTACGGCTTCGGTAATAAATGAAATAAAGGATTTGTGGCCTGCTTGCGTCATTGTACATGGTAAACCTCGGCATCCACAATCTCAAGGAAGTGTAGAACGTGCTAATGCAGACGTTAAGGACATGCTAGTAACCTGGATGAGGGATAACAATACGGAGAATTGGGCAGTTGGCTTGAAGTTTGTGCAATTTACTAAGAACAATAGTTATCATTCCGGCATACAAAGGTCGCCTTACAGAACTATGTTTGGGTGTGATACAAAGATAGGATTAGCTACATCATTTCTACTACAAGAAGTTCTTCTAACCCTAGAAACAGAAGAGGCGCTGATGAAGTATAGTAGAGAAGAAAATGGAGGTGAAGAGCGTTCAAAGGAAGGAGGTGAAGAGCGTTCAAAGGAAGGAGGTGAAGAGCGTTCAGAGGAAGGAGGCGAAGAGCGTTCAGAGGAAGGAGGTGAAGAGCGTTCAGAGGAAAGAGGTGAAGAGCGTTCAGAGGAAGGAGGTGAAGAGCGATCAGAGGAAGGAGGTGAAGAGCGTTCAGAGAAAGGAAGTGAAGAGCGTTCAGAGGAAGGAGGTGAAGAGCGTTCAGTGGAAGGAGGTGAAGAGCGTTCAGAGGAAGGAGGTGAAGAACGTTCAGAGGAAGGAGGTGAAGAGCGTTCAGAGGAAGGAGGTGAAGAGCGTTCAGAGGAAGGAGGTGAAGAGCGTTCAGAGGAAGGAGGTGAAGAGCGTTCAGAGGAAGGAGGTGAAGAGCGTTCAGAGGAAGGAGGTGAAGAGCGTTCAGAGGAAGGAGGTGAAGAGCGTTCAGAGGAAGGAGGTGAAGAGCGTTCAGAGGAAGGAGGTGAAGAGCGTTCAAAGGAAGGAGGTGAAGAGCGTTCAGAGGAAGGAGGTGAGACGTGTTTAGTTGAGAATAATGAATTAGAAGGCGATAGAGGAGAAAATCTCATATTAAATGAGAGAAGAGCAGCTGCAGAAGGACTACAGAAACAGAGTCAGAAAATGGTAAGGAATTCAAACAAGATATTAAAAGACGTAAAGTTAGGTTCCACAGTGTACTACCTATTTCCAATGTGGACAGAGGAAAAGGAGATGCGCGTAATATCATGGCCCTTGTGATCAACAAATCTGAAAAAGGTTACAAACTTGCTACGAAGGATGGAATACCTATTGGTTACTATTCGCGTGCACAATTTGAAATCTGCGATGGTACTTTATCAAGTGACACAGTAAATTTGAAAGAAGAACCAACTCTCAGACAAGCTGTGAGAAAACAATCGTTTTGTTCTGGTCAAGGTTACACAAAATGCAATTGTGCCTCAAACATTCAGACACGTTGCTGTCCAAAACGATGTCTTTGTAAAAAAATAAATCTATGTAACAGCAGTTGTCATCCTAACTTAAACTGTAAAAACAAATAGATTCTATGTGAATAATGTTTAAACTCCGTTTATATTTGTTTTCTGCAATAAACTTAAACTGTAATTAAATAAATATGAACCCGAACCATCCAATTTCTTAAATTTTCTTAGATTTTTACGGCATTTAACTAAATGCCTAGCAATATTAGTCATTTAATGAAATGCCTAAATCCAGTAGGCATTTATTAAAATGCCTGCTTTTTCCGTCATTTAATTAAACGCCTGAATTAAGAAATTGCCGGTAACATATATATGTACAGAGAGAGAGAGAGAGAGAGAGAGAGAGAGAGAGAATCTTTTCTAAATCAAATAGAATATACTGTAGTATAGTATGTATACGCTCTTGGGCTCAAAATTAATCATACCCATTGACCTCACTGACCTTGGTATGTCGTAATTAATGTAAAATAATAAAACAAACGTGGGTTAATTATTTCATTTATATTTATCTTCTGAGCTTATAATATGTTGCATATATTTGTAAGTAGTAAGAATTATTCCTATCCTTCTGTTTAATAACTCACAGTAGGTCCGTGCAATTTAAAATTAGAAAAATTTAAGTTGCATTAAACTATGGGACTTATAATTCACTAATCATGTGGCAACACTGTAAAGAGAATATTCAAGATCGATGTTAGGTATAAACTGGGGTGGGATTCGCGTCGATATCATTTAAGTATTCCACGCAGTTCTGGCAAAAACTAAAGGACTGTCGAAAAGAAGGTTAGTCCCATTTTAGTCCCACTGGTCTCCATTATAGAGTGGAGATCATTATAAGAGGGTTAGAAAAATCTTAACATTTCTGTTTAGACTGTTGCATCGATTATATAGAAATGGAAGAGGATGGGTGTCATCGCACCTTTACCTTGAAGAGGAAGAAATAAAACCCTCTCTGACAAAGCTGTACGAAAAATCATTCGAGACTTCAGCAACGATCAAGATCGACAAGTTCAAGTATTCAGCGGGAATATCATGTTTCAGTTGCCACGATTCATTGTACTTTGAATGACAATGTCTCCATGGTACGACGACTACCTGAAAGAAAGAATCCATTCTTGAAGCAGCAGCGTAAAGGAAAGAGGTTGCAGTTTGTCAAGATCTATCTTAATGATCCACAGAATTACTAGGACTGAATGTTATGGGTCGATAAGGCGAAGAGAGCTTTTCGGTAAACCAGATGAACGCTATATTTGGCGAAAAGAGCCTAAAGCCTTCACCGAAAAGAATATGATTCTGACCATGAAGGACGGTGGCCGATGAAACATGTTTTGAGGTCGTTTTCCTCTTCCGGCACTGGAAAACTCGTACTAATCGATGGCAATATGGATTCAACAAAATTTCATCAGATTTTTGAAGATAATTCGAAGCCTTCTAGAAGGAAGTTTTGTCTTTGTCGACTGCGGATCATTCCACATATTGTAATGCTGAACGAGCATACAGAAAAGTCTCCTGAAACATGATTGCAACATATGAAAATAAATGTTTTGTACTAGCCTGAACAAATTCCCCAATCCACTAGGACATCTCTGGCGAGACTTGAAGAATAGTGTCCACAAACCTTTAAACCTTTAAACTTGAGAAGAACTAGAGCAATATTGTTTATAAACTGGTCAAACATCCAAGTTAGAAGATGCCAAGTCAATAAAAAGTGACTGCTTGCAGTCATAAGGAAACAAGGAGCTGCTGCAAGTTATTTAACACAGGGGGGTATGAATAATTTTGCAGTGACACTATTTACAAATACTGTAGGCCTATATGTAAATTATTGTGTGCTATACATGCAATAATGATTTCCCTTTGTCTTCGAATGTTTTTAACGATATAATAGTTAGTGGAAAACCCTGTGCCTATTTCATTATTTGATATTCATTTAGATATTTGTAACGTCATGTTAATATGCAATGGTTAAGACTAATTTTGAATGCAACTATATAGAGGGTTGATACAAGTAAAATGTTGATAAAAGTTCGGTCTTTCCATAGTTTTTGATTTGATAATAAAAGTCAATAAATGATAACAGATTTATTGAATCAGTATATCGGATCACCTGAAGATTCGTCACCCTCATTGAAATTCAAGCCGCCACATGAAGATCAGTCACCCCAAAATTGCTCACCTGGAGATCCGTCACCCTCAAGGAAAATTGGATCACCTGAAGATCAGGGCCCCCAACCTTCTTTAGTTACCTTTATAAGGCTAACTAACGAAAATATCACGACCTAACCGAACCAATCGTCAAGGGCGTACAGTTGACCTAACGATTGGTTAGGTTATGTCGTGATATTTTCGTTAGTTAGCCACCTGGAGATCAGTCACCTCAATAATGCTCACCTGTAGATCTGTCACCCCAAACGCATAGGGGTAACGGATCTTCAGGTGATCCAGTATATCTAAAATCGTGTTGTTTTTCCCTTTGCATTATGCTGCGTCTCAGGATTAAAAAGCGCCACGTCTATGCGCATGTCTATGTCGACTTGGAGCTTTTTAACCCTGACACGCAGGCAGTATGTAAAGCTGAAACACGTTCTGACATTCCATTGATGAGCTTTCCCATTTGTTCTTGAGGACAAATCATCGTCGTGTCTATTTACTTTTGTCAATCTTCTGTACATACATACTCCCGACACACCCACTCACCCCCCCATATATATATATATATATATATATATATTATATATATATATATATATACAGGGTGAGTCAAAAGTAGCGCCCGATTTCTGTCAGTTGATTGTTTGTTTGTCATTTGTATTACAGTGTACAAGAAGGTAGAAATAAATGAATGACATGTTTATCTGACCATTTATTCGGGGGAAAATTATTACGGAACTGTACCGGAACTGTATCTGCAAGACAATTATTAACAACATGACTTCCCAGAAAGAATCCGACAGCCGAAAAAACAGAAATCGGGCGCTACTTTTGACTCACCCTGTATATAGTAGTCGTCACATTGATATAAAAATAGTCATGCAATAATTTGCGAAACATTTTCGTTTCTTTAATTTACTTGCTTAATTTACTTTTTACTTTTTATTTTTTTAATTTACTTTATACTTTTTAAATTTACTTTTTAAATTTACTTTTTCAAATTTACTTTTTAAATTTACTTTTTTAAATTTACTTTTTTAAATTTACTTTTTTAAATTTACTTTTTAAATTTACTTTTTCAAATTTACTTTTTTAAATTTACTTTTTTAAATTTACTTTTTCTGTAGCTATTTAATTTCTCAGATCGTTTATTGGATATTCAAATATTTCTTCCTCCAAACTTTTTTTTTAAACGAAGGAACTAGTTTACCCTTTGCATCACTGAATGCTGAAAACTTTTCGTGTTTACAAGATCGAAGTGGCTCCGCCCCCTTTTTTTTTTCTTCTTTTTTAAGAGTTTGTCTCTCGGTTTAGAAAATGAGACAAGTTTTGCCTTAAATTCTATGGCATCTTTCTGAAAGATTTTAAAGTTTTATTTGAGATTTATAGTTAAACATTCGTTCAGAATTTATGTCCTTCAGTTGTGACTGGTCGCTGAGTTGGGAAACGACACCACTAACTGAAGAAAGAACCCTGTTTTCCCAATTCAGGGCGTGGCAAAGAGAGATATATAAAGAGCGTTCTGGTCACTTTCTTTTTTCTAATTTTGTGACAGATTTAATCCACTTGGGGAGCTGTATCGTGGCCACGTCCCAACACCACTTTCCGTTAAATCGGCGTTGCTAAGCGACGTTGGGTTTATTCAATAATTGGATGGGTGACCGTCCTCTGTGTTCGGGTGATGTAGCGACCAGTTTTGATTCCTATAAAGCTCTAGGTCCTCTCCATTGTATGACTATGATACTTTCCGTTATACGAAGTAAATTAAATAAACCTAAACATCATTATTATCATTGATAGGTTCGAGGTTTCTCCCGTGATGACGTCCTTTCCCGGGGTGACCCCCAATGTAATTGTTCAATTATTGCCCCGTTCGTGGGTGGGTGTGTCGATATTAATACATGTCTGGTGGTGCGGACACGAAGATGTTTTTTCAAACCAATTTTACTCCCTGCAGCTAAGTGACTTTCACTTGATTTTGTTTTACCTTTGCAACGATTTTTCTTACTTTATAATAATGAGCGTGTCTTTGTCAGGAATTCTAAACGACAATTATAACTTCCACTATTATTATAAAACACAACAAAGTGTTAATATTTAATCTTATGTTTGTTCACAGAATGAATTAAATTACACTTACGTTACATAATTAATAAAGGGAAATAGGTCTTGATCGGAATTCAAATAGGCCTAAAGAAATAGGGAATAAGGCCTAGCGCGAGACAAGAATAGCTATAGCGCCCGAAAAGAGAAAGTGTCACCTACGAAGGCACTAAGGAAGAAGTGAACTAAATTTACTGTCTCAAGTTCATCTTAAAAGTGGGCCCCATTTCTCACGGGCACGAGTGAAAATATAAAAATGAAAATGACAAGGGAGGGAAACTAAGATCTTCTGATGGACTGTGTACGACCCTCTCTCTACGACAAATTGTTATCCACTGCCTCATTCACTGTCGATCTGCGCTGCGCGCTGTTTTTTCCCATCCAGAATTAAATTTTCATCTTTCATTGTGGAGACATACTTTATTCTTTTTTTCTCTTGGATCCTGGAAATTAGAAACAATTTTAAAATACTTTATATTATGAGTTTTACAAATTGCTAACTGATTTATATTATTTAATTAACTTACGTTACCTATACAACAATATTAAATAGTTTAGAGTTTTATTTCAAGTACTATTTGAAACTAAAATTGTTTACAAATATATAACATGATGAAATAGATGTGTCATCACGTGACGTATTCTCTCAGACCCTACTGGTTGAACAAAACAACGTCACATATTCCAGTACAAACACGTTGAGACCTGTTCAAATATTTTTGAGCAAACAGTCCCTATTCTTTTTCCTGGGATTTACCTGAGGCCTACTTGGAGTTTGTTGAAATTTTGTTGGAATTTGTTACAATTTGTCCTAATTTATATTCTAACTAACTTCTGTTGTTTATTTATGTCAAAATTTTACTCTATTTTATATTATTAACAAATTCCCAATTTCACAATTCCAACATTATTAACTGGCTTGGGACAGTCTTTGGATGAGTTTGTACATAAATCGATGAAGCAAACTTCATTATTTCGATCGTAAGAAAATCTGTTCGTGCAAATATACCTCTTAATGGGAAAAGTTAATCTTAATCAGTACGATGAAATAAAGGATGAAAGAGATTCCTTATATACATTTGGATGATTAAGTCAATTTATATATGTATATCAACATATATATATATATATATATATATATATATATATATATATATATATATATATAGAGGAAAAACTTCATTTGAGAAGAGGGTCTGAGATTAAACGCAGGTCATTTCCGAGACTTTATGGCTATCTCCTTTTTCACCTGAACGCCAGAAGCTTTTAACGGAGACTATCAAAACCATAAACATAATGATGATGATCCTAATTATTATTAGAATTATTATTATTATTATTATTATTAGTAGTAGTAGTAGTAGTAGTAATAGTAGTAATAGTAGTAGTAGAAGTAGTATAATGATAATAATAATGGCGTCATCATCTTAAGTATCGTTTTAAACAATACAGAACCGGTATTAACAGCTGGGGTAAAGCCCCCACCACCACATCCGTTCCAATTCGAACCGAGAAGGTTCTCTTTCTTCTCATATCCTGTTTTCCGGTTGAGTAAACCGTTCCACATTCACAGGATTTACCCTCTTCTTTCGTACTTCCTTTTACCGTCAATCTTTGGAACCTACATCCTACCTTTACCCTCTCTTTCCCTCACTTCTCTCCCCTCACTTACAATAACTTTCGGTTTTCTGTCCCCTTTTCTCTTAATGGAATTAGGAAGGTTTAATCAGGAAATGAGTTTCTTTTCTTCCTTAAACGCTTTGAATGGAAACAGCGAACAGTGTATACAAACTGTACCAACCTTTTGCAAGCAATCGTTATCACACGGAAAGCAAAATCCGTTCAAACAACCACACAAGATTGGTTAACTTCTTGACAACAAATCAACACGGTTGATTCAGTCATTCGTTGATTGCTTTCTATCTATTTATACGGTAACAAATTTAAATGATTAATGAAATCGTCGCGCTATTGAATTAAACACTTTTGGATTGGTTGTGGGTGTCAAAATGCTTGGTTGTTCCAACTCATCGTTTTAACCAAGTACTTTTTCTTCTATGGGTAGGTTTTGTGGAGATGGTTCATGGATACCCGACATATTAACTGAGATATATATATATATATATGGAATGCTAAATTCAAATTTACAAACAAAAATAAAATTTTCATTTCATTTCTTCATTTCACAAAAAAAAAAAAAAAAAAAAAAAAACACGAATTTCCAACAACGTAATAAAATAACGTAGAAAAAATAAAAGTTTGGAAATTAGCAAAAAACTAAAAATCAACAAAAGACGAGAGCAGAGCGAGAATCCATAAAATATATATATATATATATATATACATTAATATATATATATATATACACTCATCCTGTGAAGTCGTTTTCCTTAGCAACCAGTTAATTGCTTTAGGAAAAATAAAAGAATTAATTATAAGTTAAGATTCTGTTATTGATTTAGTCCTTTGGTTTTATTTATTTATTTTTTTTTTAAAAATCAGTTATTTTTTGTATCCATGCGAAGAAGAGAACGTACTTCATTGAAACAACCAAGTAACTTTGTTGTTTTAACTTGGTCAAGTTATTTGACAACCGATTCAGTTGGTCAATTTAATAATTTTTAAGTTTTGTTATAAAGAAAAATTACATGGTTGGGGTTGCATGGTTGAATTAACCATGTGGGTTGGTTGTACAGTGAAATAGCTAACCATGTATATGTATGTGTTTTGTTTGTTTCAACCGAGTTTGCGTGTATTTGGCAATTGCATGTTGGATATCGTTACCCTATCAGGACCAGATTACCCAATAGCCCTTGTGGGGCCTAGCCCAGGGTTTCGCGTTTTATCACATCTTATTGTACAAACTTATTTCTTGATCTTTTATTCTTATCATTTATTATCATTTTTATAACTTTTATTTAACTTTTTATTACTTATTAACATTTTTATTATCTTTTTTATTATTTATTATAATTTTTATAATTTTTATTACAACTTTTTATTATTTATTAACATTTTTATAATTTTTATTATAACTTTTTATTATTTATTATAATTTTTATTATATTTTTTTATTATTTATTATCATTTTTATAATTTTTATTATATTTTTTATTATTTATTATCATTTTTATAATTTTTATTATATTTTTGTTATTATTTATTATCATTTTTGGTCAAAATATTATTTCAATACAAAAAAAGAACCCCTCGGCAATCATGGGGTCACTCACGTTTTTGGATCATGTCTAGGACCCAACTACACCCTAATTCAGCACTGTTCACACTTTTTCTCTGCCCAGGGCTCCAGCATACCTTAATGTAGTGTGTATTATCGTTACATATTGTTATATTGTGTTACACGTTAGCTTCAATTATTTAAGTTGTTACAATGAAGTGTTGTAGCATCATAATTGACTTTTATCACATAATGTAACTAACAAATTCAGATTTAATTTAATAACATTAAAAGATGTGTATTCCTATCTAATTTGTTGATCTCTCTCTCTCTCTCTCTCTCTCTCTCTCTCTCTCTCTCTCTCTCTCTCTCTCTCTTACACATATATATATATATATATATATATATATACTGTATATATATATATATATATATATATATATATATATATATATATATATATATGTGTGTGTGTGTGTGTGTGTGTGTGTGTTTTGCATAAGCCCATAAACCCATCCATTATTTTCAGACTTTTTTTCTGTTTTCCTCTGTATTCAGTGTGCAACGCGATAATTATGGCGGAAATTTGAAGTTCAATCTGCTCATTATCGCGTAAAATTACGATTAAAGTTACTTCTACTTTATCACGTCATTATCGCCTAAAATTAAGGCATAAAAGACAGGTATAATTACGACTAAAATTACCAATTGGTAGAGGCGAATTTCAAACGTTATAAAAAAACCCATTGGGAATTACGTGGTCTTATGACACTATCGTATGGGGAGTATCGTAGGAAAATAGAAGTCATTTTGGCGTTGTCTGTTTCCCAAAATTAGTGTAAACAAACTTCCACTTAAGTTATCCAAAATCAGCCACAGATTAAGAGATTGGAAAGAGTGTCTTCAAGAATTTGCGTGTTCATTATTTTTCTTTAATTTCCCAAGCAAACAAGATTATACAATCAACTCGAAAGTACTCGGAAGAGACACACACACACTATATATATATATATATATATATACACACACCTCGTTAACCTCGTTTGGGTTCCGTGTGTTGGTCTCTTTTCACACGAAGGTCAAGCTGGTGGCCCCGCTTCTAGGCTTGGCTTGGTGGAGGAGCGAGTTGCTCTCTTGCGCTCTCCACTGCACATAGCCAGGTACATCCGGCTCATCTGGTACCGTTTTGAGCCAGGCATCTAGTCTTCTCTTGAAGACTTCAACTTTGACCCCTGTAACGTTTCTGAGGTCTTTGGAAGCTGGTTAAAAAGTCTTGGCCCCCTCACAACCAAGCTATTCTCCTTCAGTGTTGAGGAGGTCCTTTGTCGGGCCTTTACTTTGGGAACACTACACATCCTGCCTTTCCTATTTTCCAGCGTTGTTTGGATGTAATTGGGTTTACTTTAAGGTTTCGTACTAGTTTTTCAATAATTTTCCACATGTAGATTATGGTGTACCTCTCTCTTCTTCTTTCCAGGGAGTACAGATTTAGTTTATGTAGTCTTTCCCAGTAGTTTTATTTGCAGCCATCAATCCTGGCTGTGAAATGTCTCTGCGTTTCTTTTAGTTTATTAATTTCTTCCTTTTTATATGGGGACGTCAAAACTGAGCAGTATTCAAATTTTGGTATGATCAGTGTTCTCAGCAGGGGAATCAGTACTGTCTTGTCCCTCCTTTTGAACGTTTTTAGTACCTGTCTCGCGACTCTTTTTACTTTGATTATTGCTATCTGATTTTGTGTCTCGAATTTGGTATCATCGGTCATTATTACCCCTAAGTCGACCGCTTTCGTGCTTCTCTGAATTTCCTGTCTATCTGGAGCATAATATGCAGTCTGTTTAACCCTTTAAAGACTGAAGGTACAAATTGCTAACGTTTCAAATACAAGCATTCATAACTTAACCCTACAAAATATTCAGGGCTTAAAGGGTTAAGTTCCTCACTTCCACCATATCTGAAGAGCTGAAATTTCTCGGTGTTAAATGTCATATTGTTGTCTTCTGACCATGTGCATATTTTGTTCGTGTCCCTCTGCAAGGCCTCCACTTCATTTGCATCCCTGATTTTTCTGCTGATCTTTGTATCGTCCGCAAATGATGTTACTATACTGTTGCTGTTAACTCCAGTGTCCATGTCTGTTAGCATGATAATGAACAGGAGTGGGGCCAGCACTGTACCTTGTAATACTGAGCTGCGTACTTCTGATTCTGATGATGATACACTTTGAATTTTGACGACCTGTAGTCGTTCTCTGAAGAAGTTGTAGATCCATTTTCGCACTTTGCCTGTTATTCCCATATGTTTCATTTTTGTGCTATTATAGTATGATCGCATATGCCGAAAGCCTTAGCAAAATCCGTGTATATGACATCATAGTTTTCATTGGCTTCAAGTGCATCCAGGATATTGTTATAATGATCTACAGTATAAGTTGTGATAGGCATGATCTTCCTGATCGGAATCCGTGCTGATTTTCGTTGAATCTTTCCAGTGTCTCCAAGAAGTCATAGATTTTCTCTCTGACTATTCTTTCAAATATTTTGGTGAGGTGGGACGTCAATGTCACCTGTCTATAGTTCTTTGCTTGAGCTCTATCTCCTCCTTTATATATAAGGACAATGTTTGCTCTTTTCAAGATGCTCGGTATTTCCCCAGTGTCTAGGGATCTTCTCCATATCCAGTATAAAAGGGTGTAGCTATTTTATATTCACAGTTTTTAATCAATAATGCGTTCCAATTATCCGGACCTGCAGCTGAATGTGGTTTCATTTGTCCTATAGCTCTCGCTACACCTTCTGGGTTAAAATCAAAGTCTTTTATACATTCCCCTTGCAATTTCTCTTCGAAGAATGCATCTATGTCAGGTATCGCTTTATCACTTTTTGGGGTACTGAAGACCGATTCATACGGGGCTCTCAATGTTTCAGATATTTCTTTTAAATCGTCTGTTAGTTCATTATTTCCTTTCCTTAAGAGTCCGATAGTAGCGCGCGGCTTTGTTTTGCTTTTCGCATAGCTGTAGAAATATTTTGGATTTTCCTTTATTGCTTCGACCGCATTTTTCCTCTTTCTTCTCTGTATGGCCCTTTATCAGAGTTTGTATTTCCCTATCGATTTTGTGAATTTTTTTCTTGTATTACTTTCCTGGCATTGTTGTCTCGACAATTAGCTAACTTCGTCGCTACTCTCTTTCTTTTGCAGCATATTCTTCTCTTTTGCCTCTCTAATCAGTTCCTCTTTCCTTTTGGCTGTGCTTTCGGAACATATTTTTCTAAAATTCTCAGCGTCTTTTCTTCCAAGGTTATTAGTATTTCCTCAGTTGTTTTATTCTCTAAAACTGTTCTCCACTCTACTTGGGCCATGTGTGATCTGATTTCTTTTCAATTTATGGTCTTGGAGTTTAAGTTAAAAGCCCCAAATTTGCTTCTTCCTTCCGTATGTGTATTGTCTTTTAAGGTTATCTCCATATTTGTTGATAACTCGATTATATTGTTGTCTGAGATAATAGTTGGGGTTATTTTTATATCGGCAATCAAGTTGTGTTATTTGTGAATACCAGACCTAGGCAGTTATTTTTCCTGGTATTTTCTGTTATCTCATTTGTCAGCATAAACTCTTTTGTGAGAGCCATCAGCATTTTTGCTGGCTCCTGGTCCTCTCTTGCGCCCCCCTTATCTTGCTGTATAAATATTTTTCTATCAACCTTTTTGTATTTTATTAATGGAAAATTAAAATCGCCGCAGAGTATTATATTAGAAGATGGAGAGTTTACAGACTTTATTAGGTTAGGGTTCTGATATCATCAATGCCATCCAAAATTTTTTTATTTGGAGAATTTGGAGGTCTATAGATGACTATCAGTACCACGTTTAGTTTCTCTATTTTCACTGCAAGGGTTTCCACGAAGCTGTTGGATTTACTTATTACCGTCTCTGTCATATGCCTCTCGTGTATATAAATAGCACAGCCACCTTTACGTCTCGTTGTTCTATCCGCTCTTAGTAAGGTGAATCCATCGATATGCAATTCTTTCTTTTCGATACAGTGTTCGCAGTTATCGCAGTTTCCTTGGCAATCTTAAAGATGTGTTTCTGTGAGGCATGCGATGTCCGTCCTTGTTTCGTCCATAAAACCTTTCAGGTACGAAACTTTGTTTAGTGAGTTGTTCGGTTTTATTCCTTGAATATTTGCCAAGACAATGTTTATGTTCTTTGTTTTGCATTGCCCCTTGTGCATTTTAAGTTCGTTGTCCTTTGATATCGCGTGTTTTGTAGCCTTGTGGTCCTTCGAGATGGATCCGTTCCCGCCTACCTGTTCTGGTAGCTTCTTGCCACGAAGCGGTCCGGTTCGAGGGTTCCCAGCTGTGTCAGCTGCATGTGCTGTATAAGACTTAGCAGCCGTATTGTGTCCGAAATGTTGAAAAAATTTTGTGTGCTATTTGTGCTTTGTTTGATAATATATATATATATATATATATATATATATATATATATATATATATATATATATATATACACTGTGTATACATAATGCAAACCCACTAGGAAAAATTAAAAACAATTCTAAGATCTTGCGTGTATTCAACAGTATACCTCGTCAGGGAGGTGTACTATTGAATGCACGAAAGGCCTTGGAATCGCTTTAACTTTTCCTTGTGGGTTTGCATCATTTATTTATTTTACATGTTTAATTATGGAATTCATCCCATATATATATATATATGGAATATCATGTCTCAACACGCACGATTTTGCGTGATGTTCATGCATGCTATTCTATTTATGGAACCCTAGCGCTGCACCAGATAGTTTGAATGAAATGCTGATCATTACCTCGAGTGCGGGAGTGTTAACACGTAAAATGCCTCCGGACGCGAAAGCATTATGCGTTTCCTAGGTTATTTAAATATATGACAGGTTAACTTTCATCCCATCACAATGGAGTGGATAGCGCCCTCACTTTATACTCAAAAGATGGTGGGTTCGAACCTGGTGGGAGCGATTTTTTCACATATATACACACACACACACACGAGCCTCCCCGAGTGGACCGAAAGGACTTTGATGTTTCATTTCGTCCTTGTAACTCCTTGTATCTCCTTGTAACTCCTTGTAACTTGTAACTCTAATCCTTGGAAAGAGGACATGAGCGATACACAATAATATACATGTGGAAAATCCTCAAGAGGCGTGTCCCAAACTTTAGAAATGAAAGAGAAACAAACTGGAATGAAAGAAGAGGTAGATTCTGGACTGTCCCAGCTGCGGTGGGGTAGGGTGAGGGGGGCATGAAAGCGAAAATAGAAAATATCCTCATGATACGAGACCCAAAACTCTTTAATGCGCTGCCGAAAGAACTAAGGAATCCTCAGCATACCACCTTAAATAATTTCAAGAACCAAATGGACAGGTTCTTGTGCAAAGTCGAATCGACCTTGTGTAGCTGGCTGCGAAGGCAGGAGGAAAATGGAAACCAACTCTCTCCTTCACAAAATCCTGCAAAGGAGGCTGGGTGCTGCAGAGAGTTCGACTGCAGGTCGATCCTGAACTGTCGATCGAAGACATCAAGTAAGTCAAGGAAGATACATACATACATACATACATACGTAGACACAAATACGAAGATAGGTACGTAAAATAAGAGGGGAACAGAACACACACACACACACACACACACACACACACACACACACACACACACACGCATATATATATATAATATATATGATGAATAAAAACACGAAGGGAAAAGAAACACAAAGTGGTGCTCAAGCGCTTTCGTCTAATGACATCCTCAGGCGCTTGAGCACCACTTTGTGTTTCTTTTCCCTTCGTGGTTTTATTCATCATAAATATTTTTCACGTGTCACTTTCGTGAAATAATTTATATATATATATATATATATATATATATATATATATATATATATATATATATATATATATATATAAGTGCTTTTTATAACGTTGGTGCGCATGACTAAAAGGTACAGCATGCCTGCAGAAAGCATTTTGAATGATCACATTCCTTTATATTCTCTTTATCCTCTAAGGAAAAAAAGGTGTGGCAATCCATAGGCAAAAGCACTCTCTCTCTCTCTCTCTCTCTCCTCTCTCTCTCTCTCTCTCTCTCTCTCTCTCTCTCTCTTTCTCTCTTTCGTGCATATACGGTTCTAGCATGCAAGAGAAATGGGGGCAGTCCTTAATATTTATTAAACTATTTGACGATCTCTTAATATGCAAATTGAATCCTGACATAAGCTTTTCCTGAGAAATAATTAATTTAGCATTTTCATTTAAATACAGGGTGTACATAAAGTCAGGATCTATTTTTGTGAAGCACTTGGAAATTATATGGAATTCAATCATAAAATGATAAAGTGGTAACATTTATTAAATAATTAAGAGTAGGATTCGACGTGACGCCCATCAGTATCCCTGCACAGCTCAAATCGTTCCGCAGCATTTCTAAACACATTCTGGAGCATTTGCGGGGTTATGTTATCTGCAGCAGTTCGTATACGTGTACGTAAGTTTTCAAGACTCGTAATCTTCGTCTGATAGACGTGCGATTTGATAAAGCCCCATGCAAAGAAATCTAAAGGGGTTAAATCTGGTGATCTCGCTGGCCAAGGTCTGTTGCTTCCGCGTCCGATCCAGCGATTTGGAAAACGTCCATTTAGATAATCCTGAACAATTTTGGCATAGTGACAAGGAGCACCATCATGTTGACAGACGACGGGGATAGGATTGTTAGTACCGTCGTCTATCAACATGATGGTGCTCCTTGTCACTATGCCAAAACTGTTCAGGATTATCTAAATGGACGTTTTCCAAATCGCTGGATCGGACGCGGAAGCAACAGACCTTGGCCAGCGAGATCACCAGATTTAACCCCTTTAGATTTCTTTGCATGGGGCTTTATCAAATCGCACGTCTATCAGACGAAGATTACGAGTCTTGAAAACTTACGTACACGTATACGAACTGCTGCAGATAACATAACCCCGCAAATGCTCCAGAATGTGTTTAGAAATGCTGCGGAACGATTTGAGCTGTGCAGGGATACTGATGGGCGTCACGTCGAATCCTACTCTTAATTATTTAATAAATGTTACCACTTTACCATTTTATGATTGAATTCCATATAATTTCCAAGTGTTTCACAAAAATAGATCCTGACTTTATGTACACCCTGTATAACGTTTATAAATTTGGGGGCAAAATCCATTTTGTTATTCGTTAAATTCGTCTTTTGGAAACCAATTTTATCAAAGATGGAAATCGGAAATTTAGGCTGTCTTTGGCGAGTGCTCGACATATTTATATCGAACGAAATTTCATCGATCCATTTGATTAAGTTTGGTTAGATTAGGTTTGGTTAGATTAGGTTAAGATGGATTAAATTAGGTTAGGTTAGGTTAGATTAGGTTAAGATGGATTAAATTAGATTAGGTTAGGTCACGTTAGGTTAGGTTAGGTTAGGGTTGATTCTTTCCAGTTGGTTTTAAGGTTACAATTGATGGTTTAAAAGTTAGAGTTTGTTTTAATGCATATCTAATTCAGATTTCTTGGTTCAGACCAATTTTCCCCCATTTTTTCCATTCATACTAATAACATTCCTACAAAAGGCTGACGAACACCTGGGGAGTTCTCAGAGGTTCATTTTTAAGGTACGTTTATACTAATTAATGTCTGTTTCATTGGTGTAATTAAAAATAACATAATTTCTTACGGGAATAAATGTCAGTTTGGATGGAATAATGAGCTAAATGAATTTTTCTGGATTAGGGGTGAGGTCATTAGCAAGTATTTTTTTTATTATCATTATTTTGGCAATTTTTAAAATTTTACTACAAAATCAGATGAAAAAAAGAGTTCGTATATGCTATTCTGACTTAAAAATCACAATCAGTGAAGAGGGCTAGACACTGACGCAGCGCTTAGGCGAGACTAATGCGACCCATTGCGCTAACTTCTGGACTGTTATTACCAACACTAATCGGGAGTGGAATCCCTAAATTCAGTATTCTCTCTTGTCTTACCTGGAAACGGAATTATTTATTGAACTACGTGCGATGACGCCGTTCCTTCATAATTAATATCCTTTTGTGAATATGAGAGACTACGTGTTATGAATACTTTTAGAACTAAACCTGAGCTCAGACTAAAGTTAATATTGGTCATTATGATGATTACGCTGGAGAAATATCAACTCTTGCCTGAATAATGCATTTCTGTTATAAGTTGTAATCTTAAGGCCTGATTTTCTCGTATTACGAAAGGTAAATTAACATATATCTTGGCCACATTAACTTTTAGAATTAAAACTTGGAATTAAAACACTAAAATTACCTGTAAAAATAAATTGAATAAGACCTTATTCCCAAGAGCTGAACGTTAGATAAGAAGGAAATTGATTCCGAAATGGTCGGTGTGTGTGTGAGTTAAGATACAATATTTCAGACAAGGAAATTTAGGTCTTTACGCAATTTGTAAGTTATTTATACACTTCGTTATTAAAGATAATTTCATTATTCGATTTGAACTAATTTATCTCTCTTTATAGAGTAACTTCATTTTTCTTTAACTCCCAAACTTCATTTGGTAAAGAAATTCATGTTACGTTCACTAATGTAACACATGCAGAGAATAATTTGTTATCCTTTTGATGTACGCAATTTCAACGTCTCCATTATGCAAATGATACAGTTAACGTATTCTCATCTGAACATGCCATTAGGAAGCAGGGAAGCTCTTCAGGTCAAATCAATAGCATTAAGCTCGTCTATTACAGAAGAAATTCTGATGTAAATAAGCGTAAGCGATATTACACGAAATGTGAAGTAAACAAGCGTCGTAATTTCAGCAAATTTGATGGTTATTTTGTTCGTGTCTAGAACAGTTATTTTATGTGAGATGTAATTTTTTTTAGATAAGTGTGAATGATATAAGTGAGATAAACTATTAGAAAAAATAAAATAAGTAGGGACACTACTTCTATAAATTAATTTTGCGATGTTTTAAGATAAGCTATGATGCTTACGGAAATTATTGTACACAATTAGCTTTAGTAGACACGTTTAATTATAGTAATAATGATAAAGTGACAATAATGAGGGTGTGTACCCGCAAGGCATTACCATAAATAGTATAGAAGTATTTCTTTAGTTACGTACGAAGTACATTTATTGATTAAACCTCTGATATATTTAATATTACATTCTGTCCTTTGACAGAGAGCGTGCATGCAATTCCCAGGGTAAAATTCAGTTTGTGTTTAAATTTGGTATATAGAAAATCTGCTGTCATACTATTTCATACAAAATGTAGGAAGATTTCTCTGTGAATGTGTAGATCAGTGGTTCCCAACCTTTTTTTGCTGCGACCCTAAATTGGCCACCAACAGGACCTCCCGACCCTCAGGCTTATGATAAAATTTATATATGTATAAAAATATAAATTGAATTAAAAAATAGTAAATACAGTGACCCTTCGCGGCCCTACATGAGGAACCCCGCGATCCTGATTTGGGTCGTCACCCGAGAGGAACCCCGCGATCCTGATTTGGGTCGTCACCCGAGGTTGGGAACCACTGGTGTAGATGATAAAATAACTGAACACGTCAATAGCAGCAATTATTTTGTATTTCACTTCGTTTTAGACTATTCAGATTTGTAAAAATCGTAAAAGTAAGTGTTTTTTATAAATAAATCACCGGAAAGTGAAATAGCTTTTTAACTCATTAATTAAGGGGCCGCAACTATTTTTGTTTTTCTTGATATTTCTTGATATATTCAACTTCAGAGACTTTAGATCAGGGGTCTCCAACCTTTTTTTTGTTCACCGCCCACTTTTACGATTTTTTGAAAATTAAAAAAGCTCATCGCCCACCTTACATCAAAAAGAATAAATCAACATAATCGATAAAATAAATAGTGAAATAAATGTTTAATTACCTTTAATGTGAGCCCACTAGTGGGCGCTACCGCCCAGGTTGGAGACCCCTGCTTTAGATGAACGTGAAATAGTTATTTGATAAATTAAAATTATAGTTAAAATATGAAAATAAAAAAAAATAAAAAAATTTAAAATTTCACTTTTAAGTCCCACGTAGAGGACAATGGCGGTTAATGGGTTAAGTGAACATTACTGAGTTTATTATCTTTCGTTCCCCTACAATCGAGGAAGAGAGAAAAGGATAATTTCACACAGGATGTCGGTCTTATATTACTTCCTTTAAATATTTTATAAGCGAACAAACGAACAAACATACAATTTATTGATAAAAAATTATATAATTTTAAATTAAATGATCTGTTGTATATTTAGTAGAGAATAAATGATGTTTAATAAAAAAGGTTAAATTATGAAATTGAAAGTATTTAATGAAATTATCGTATTTTAGATAGTTAATTATAAAACAAGACCTTAATTACTGTAGTGATAATGGCAGTAGTGAACTTATACATCAGTAGGCGCTGATGAAGTGCTTTTATAGTGATTTTCTAAACATATTCAGTGATGAAGCCTGCCTGACATGCATAAGAATTGTATTCCATACATCTGGTCCTTTGAAAGAGAGTGCATTTCCTGCAGTTTCCATTGTATAGTTTGGTGTATAAAAGCCCTGGGGAGTCTGGTGTTATAATAATGGTGTCTTTGATGGGAGGTGATTGCTCTTTGAATGGGTGATGGATGTTGATTTTTATTGATAACTTTGAGACATATTGACAGCAACATTGAATTTATATGTCATTTAGTTTTGAAATATTTATCTCTTTAGACATTGTGGAAGTGTGACTTTGTCTGTTGCCACTATTCGAGAGAGTTTTCAGACAATTTTTATGAATGACTTCCAAAGGATGTTTTATATATTGCTTTGAGTTATCTCATGTTGTAAGGCAATATAATAAATGAAAATGGATGAAGGAATAGTACAAGATAAGGAGTACATTTTGAGGAAAAGTCTTTTTTTTAGTTTGAATAATATGAAGAGAAATTTTGATATTTTAGATTTGATATGTTGTACATGACTTTTGAAACTTAGTTTTTTGCCTAAATTAAAGGCAAGCATTTATATCCTACGCATTGTCACATGATTGGCCTTCTCGTTGGTGAGGAAGAGAGGAATACTTTTGCCAAAAGGAAAAAAGAACGGCCTGTGTGCAAAACGTTATTTTCCTTCTTCTGCGACTCTGTTTCAAAACCAAAAACGAGACGTCTGGAGTTGGATATTTTTCACCTAACCCCCGGGAGCAGCCAGGAAGGCTATTGTCGTTTGTTTGACGCTTGGCGACGATTGGTAGAGTTTTCCAGTTAAATTCTAATACTATTAAAAAAAAAGTTAACAAACTTTATTATACTCGTAACTGTATCAAATAAGGAAGCGTTAAATGGAATAAAATTAATCAAATGTTAAATTTTGTTTTTGTTTTAGACTTTGAAATTTATTTATTAAAAGAATTAACAATTCTTGAATTTTTATTTATTTGTCAGAATTTGTCTCTGAAAGTTCATTTGTAAATTCTGAAAATGGCGAGTTAAAATTAACTAACTAGGTAGGCAAAGTAGCTAGAATGCAGCTAGGTTATTTTCAAAGTTGTGGCTATACAACTCAAAATGAGGATATAAAACTCAAAATGAGGATATACAACTCACAATAAAATAAAATGATGGTACTCTACCCAAAAGCATACATTAAAATGAGTTCTTTGAGGTTGAATTGCTAAATAACTCCTCTCATTTTGAGAGTGTACAATACATTCAAGATTATGGCACTCAAGGGATACTGATCTGCATATGGCACTGTTTACAGAATGTGGCTAGAAAATTAAATTATTTAAACCTGTCATAAATTTCGTTCAAATCTGTTTAGCCAACTTATACATAAGAATCCAGACTTTAAAGGCAATATCAATATTTCAATTCACAGGAATTTTGTTATACTATAAACAAGTACCCAGGTGGTTAGGATAACTTAAAAAGGAGGCGAGATTAACCTTTTTCTTCCCGGTCATTTGGTTATGTCTCTCGGTATATTGTATATACCCCCGGGAATTACAGATTGTTTGTAAAGAAATAAATACGAAATAATATGACGCTATTTTTGCTGCTTGTGAGATCTGAGAAAAATGAAAATCAGCAAATACTGTAATATATTTTTGGGGAATTCCATTTGACCATAAAATATGACGAAAATATAAGGAAACAAAATTTAATTTAAATCTATCTTAAATTCCTTCGTGAATTCCGGAGCAAATTAAAGCCGTTCTCAAAGGCAATGTTGCAGATTCCTTTCTTTGCTCGAACTTGTTGGCAAAATTGAAAAACTGATGAAGCAAATGAAGCAATGAAGCAATGAAGCAAATCCTGCATCTTTAAAACACACACACACACACACACACACACACACACACAGACACACACACACACGGTCCCAGCGTAATTTCCACAAATTTCCCCTGCGCTCGCGAAGGTGTCGCAATTACAAACAATTTGAAGGTTCTATCCTTAAATGCTCGTAGCCTACGAAATAAAATAAACGAATTTTTTTCTTTAATTGCTTGTAATGACTATGATTTAATTGCGATAAATGAATCGTGGCTTAGCACTGAAACACGTGACTTTGTAGGGGAGTATCAAATTGGAGGTTATAGACTTTTTGTTAAAAACAGAATAGGTAGGCGAGGAGGCGGTGTTATGTTGTATATCAAAGATAATATTGCGAACGTTATAGAAGTAAAGCACACAATTCCAGAACCGATAGATTCGACTATAGCAGAACTTAAATTGAACGATTTCAAACTTGTTGTTGCGGTTATATATAGAGCCCCTAATCAAACAGCTGATACGGACGAAGCGTTATATCGTGAACTAAAGAGAATAATAGGTAGTGAGCAGGCTTTAGTTATGGGTGACTTTAATTGCGCCAACGTGAATTACGATACAATGCAGGGAGACGCGGAAGGTAATTGTTTAGATAATTTTCTCGAGGATAGCTTTCTTATTCAGAAGGTTGGGGAACCTATGAGGTTGGACAGTATTTTAGATTTAGTAATAACTACGGATGATAGGCTAATCACTGATCTTCAAGTAATAGAACCGTTAAGCAATAGCGATCACAATATGGTAGAGTTTGTCCTCTCAGTAAGTCACTCGAAACCAGCTAACTCGACTAAAATTCCTAACTTCCTGCACGCAAACTTTTGTAAATTTCGAAATAAATTGTCACACGTCAATTGGGCAAACGTAATGGGGATCTCCAACGCAAAACTAATTTGGGAATCGTTTGAAACAGTATTTAGGACTATAAATGAGGAATGTGTACAGTACAAAATTAAGCGTGCGAAAGTAAACACCAAGCCCTTGTGGTTTACTTCTAGAGTAGGAGACATTATAAAGAGTAGGGATAGGGCTTATAGGCTACATAAGTGCGATAAAGACAATTTGTGGACTCAGAGCTGGGCACTTGCGGCATATTGCGGTACTGCGGTACTGCTGCACTACCAAACCGGTACCAAACCGGTACGCGGAAATTTGAATGCGGTAGCGGTACTGCGGTACTTTCAGCGATCCTTTGCGGTACTGCGTTATGGGGGCCCGGGGTGGTAGTGCGGTGGTACCGCAAGTACCGCAGTACCGCAAAATATGCCGCAAATGCCCAGCTCTGTTTGTGGTTATGAAACAACTGCATATCTCTAAGGCGTGAAGCGAAAAGTGTAATAAAAAAGTCCAAGCGCGAATTTGAAATCTCCATAGCTCGTGATGGTAAAGAAAACCCCAAGCGATTCTTTCAATACGTCAACAATAGAAATCCAGTAAAAAGTGTCTTGGGACCGTTGAAAAATGTTAACGGAGAGATAGTTTCTGAAAACAAGGAAATGGCTACCTTGTTAAACGAATTTTTTACGTCAGTTTTTACTATAGAAGATGTAACGAATATCCCTACGGTCATAGACATAATACCTTTTGATAATGGTAATATTTTGGATAATATTGTCGTTAGTGAAGGGGAGGTAATGCGTTATATTGATAAAATGAAAATGTGCAAATCACCGGGACCGGATTCCATATATCCCATACAACTAAAAGAATTAAAAGATAGCATTGTTGTGCCGCTAACAACGATTTTTAATGCGTCTATTTCTGAGGGGTGCGTACCAGATAATTTCAAGTTAGCAAACGTAACACCTATCTTTAAGAAAGGCGATAAAGGTGCGGCGGGAAATTATAAGCCATCAGTTTAACGTCTGTTGTAGGTAAGCTACTGGAATCAATAATTAGGGATCGTATAGTCGAACACTTAGAATTGCATAACTTAGTTAGAAATACGCAACACGGTTTTAGGCGTTGATGTAGTGTATTTAGATTTTCAAAACGTGTTTGACACCGTACCGCACAAAAGACTCATTGAAAAAACTAAGGCTCATTTAATCAGGGGTGTAGTAATAAATTGGATAGAAGAGTGGTTGCGAGATAGGAAACAGAGGGTGGTCGTTGATGGAGCGGAGTCGTGTTGGGCTAATGTGGCGAGTGGCGTTCCTCAGGATTCTGTATTGGGCCTCTTGCTCTTTCTTATATATATTAACGATTTAGATGTCGGCCTAGTCAGTACAGTTTCAAAGTTTGCGGATGACACGAAGCTGGGTGGTAGGGCGATTAATGGCGAAGATAGAGGTAAAATCCAGGAAGATCTGAATAAAATCGTTGATTGGTCAGTCACATGGCAAATGAGATTTGACGTCGATAAGTGCAAAATTTTACATATAAGTTCACGTAACGGTAATTTTGCGTATAGTATGTCAGGGAAGGAGTTAACAAGAGTAGAGCAGGAAAAAGATTTAGGAGTTATAGTCACTGGTGATTTAAAAGTAGCGAAACAAAGTACAGCAGTGGTCAATAAAGCGAACAAAGTGTTAGGTTTGATAGCTCGGAATTTTGAGTACAAATCACGCGATATTATAGTTCCTCTTTATAAATCATTAGTTAGACCCCATTTGGAGTACGCGATCCAATTTTGGAATCCGCATTTGGGAAAAGATATAAACAAACTAGGAAAGAGTTCAAAGACGAGCAACTAAGATGATTCCGTCGCTTAGGTCAAAGTCGTACGAGGATAGGCTTAAGGAGTTAAAATTGACTACACTCGAGACTAGAAGGCTAAGGGGTGATCTAATCCAGGTGTTCAAAATTATGAATGGGTTCGATAACGTAGATAGAGATAGCTTTTTCGAAATATCTCAATATAATAGGACTATACATAGGTCAGACGGGAAAGGATTTTCACACACGTGTAAAAGAGCATCAATATTCCGTTAGAACGGGACAGTCGTCCAGTGCCCTTTTTGTCCATTTGGCAGAGTTATCCCACTGTATTGATTAGAATAATGTTTCAGTTTTGTTTCACTCTAGCAACATTGTTAATAGAAATAGTCTTGAGTCTGCAATTATCCAACTTACAAATAACTTCAACATAAGCAAAGGTCTTTTTCAACTCGATCCCGTTGTTTTGAATTCGTTCAGAACGGATTTAGACAAGAAGGGTAGAGTGCTAAACCTTTGGTAAATTTGTATACTTCTCTAATAATTTTTATTTTTCAATTTATTTTTATATATATCGGACTTAGACAAGAAGGGCAGAGTGCTAAAACCTGGGCAGATTTCCAGTATAAATTTGTATGCTCCTCTTACAAGTTTTATTTTTATTTTTCAATTTATTATTTTTTTAATTAACTATAACATTGGTTGGAACCAATTCATTTGATCTTGTGTTGGATTCGGGCAAAGTGCTAATATCGGTAGTTTTTCCTTACAAATTTGTATGCTCCTCCCACAATCCTTTAATTTTTTTCTCCGTTTATTATATATATATATATATATATATATATATTTTTTTTTGTAACCTATATATAGGCTGTAACTCTTTATGTACTTCAGTGTTCCTGAGGATGTTATTAGACGAAAGCGCTTGAGCACCATTCTGTGTTTCCTTTCCTTCGTGGTTTTATTCATCATAAATATTTTTCACG